>JAOEHX010034402.1:4482-26488 GCA_025448015.1 Bolborhynchus lineola | reverse complement strand
GCAGCCACAGCTTCTCTGGGCACCCTGTGCCAGCGCCTCAGCACCCTCACAGGGAAGAACTTCTGCCTAATGTCTGATCTCAGTCTCCCCTCTGTCAGTTTAAAGCCATTCCCCCTTCTCCTGTCCCTACAGGCCTCTGTCAAAAGCCCCTTTCCAGATCTTTTGTCAGCCCCTTTAGGTACTGGAAGCTGCTCTGAGGTCTCCCCAGAGCCTTCTCTTCTCCAGGCTGACTGGATCCACCCCATAGTTGGTCTAGTCCTGCAAGCTGTGGCTGATAGTGCTAGTAGAAGATGATACTTAGGACAAAGTGTGTCTGCAGCACCTTTCTTTAGTCTCTCACTTTGTGCCCCCAAACAACCACAGTTTCTGAAGGGGGGATATCAGGGGGACGTGCCTGCACAGGCCTTTAGGGACCTGTTGTACGTGAAGCTGTCTAATCTCTTTCAAACCTGCTGGTTATGGGCTGTTGCCACAAGCTGCCATAGCAGCAAGCTCCCTAAGTTTACCTCCCACTCTAAAAAAACACTTACTTTTGCCCGTTTTAAACCGGCAAAGCACTTGAGCTTGCCTGACTGCTCTTTACTTGGATCAGCTGGCCAGAGGAATCCCTAAAAGGGGTTTTATTAATGAAAGCCGAAATGCTAAGGAGGATTTGTATTCAAAAGACTTGAAGGTTTGGGGAAGAGGTCAGACTTTCTTTTCCCTGGGGGAAGGGGACAGTGTCAGATAGTTGTGATGCAGATTTAGAAAGGAAATTGAGCTGCTTGGAGTGACCTGAGGGCTAGGAGATCCTGGTTGACAGCAGGAGTGGGTACTGCCAAAACCTCTTTTGACTTCCAGAGTGAATAGTGCTTGCCTGAACTGGATGTTGAGCTCCCTGCAATCTTAGGGACTGAGGAGCTTCTTATCCATGAGCCTGAGTTCTAGTTTACCAAGCAGCAAAGGCAATTCAGGGGATGTATGCGTCAGAAAGCATTTCTGGGATTGCTAAACACTGCTCCAGGTATAAGCATTGAACACCATCTGCTCTGGGATAGCTCAGCACAGAAGAGAAGAAGCTCTAGAAACTGCTATTGTCCTGTGCGTTGCAGACGAAGAGGGAAGCTGACAACGAGGGAGAAGTGCTGCCTGCTGCCATTTGGCCTGGAGGCAGCGGTGGGGTGGGTGTACCTGCCCTGCAAACTGCTTTGGGCAAAAGGCTCTGTCAGAATGAAAGACTTGTGGATAATTCGTGTGTCTGCACTTCTTTGTGGAGCGGCATTAATCTTTGCATCAGGAGGCTGCTGCTTTGTCTCCGAGGGTTAAATCGTGAAGGTTTGTGATGGCAGTTAAAAAGCTGGGGGTACAAAGGGAAGTTGAAAGAAGGCTTGCAAGAAAAATTCGTGTCAGGGAGTGAATAATCTGGAGACCTTGTGCAGAGAGCCCATCTTTGGCTGATGACTGTAACGTAGTCAGTAGTGCAGAACAGAACTGTAAGTGCTTCCAAATCCGATGGCTGTCCTTTCTTTCTACAGCAAACCCATCATTTTGTGATCATTTCTTTGCAGGCGTTTTTGTCTTTCTCTTAGCAGGTATGGGCCCTGTTAAATATTTACTTTTCAACTAATATTTTCTCTATCTGGTTAATGTGTTTTGGGATTCTATTTCTTGGGGGGTTTAAGCTTGTTTTGTTAGGCTGATGGGTAAAGCCTTCCTTTTTTGACAGCCTTTTTACTCATTCTTTAAAGCTTCTCTTTGATGTGAGCTCACAAACACAGATCTTATTCTTTTTATTTCTTTCCCCTGTCAATTTAAAACCAGTTACGAGTACCACAAACTATTGAAAACAATCTAAGCTAAGCTCTCAAGTGACAGATATTCAGGGCCTATCTCTTATTTCCAGGACTGTATAGAGCAGACTTTAGTTTTGAGGAAGCAGGAAAGGATGCTGCTTGGTAAAGAACCTTGATTGCAGCAGCTCCAACAACTGCTTCTGTAAAATTTATCTGGAAAAAGGCAGAGCAGTGGGATGTCCTGGGGGGTTTAATATACCAAGAAACTAACTATCCGTGCAGTCATGCTTATCCTGAATTTCAGACCTTGGGGTGCTGATTGAAGCTGCTGACCATGAGCCAGCTTGTGCCCAGGCAGCCAAGAAGGCCGAGAGCATCCTGGCCTGTGTTAGCAATAGTGTGACAGCAGGGCCAGGGCAGGGATCTTGTAGGCACACGTTATCCCTTTCAGGTCAGGACAGGCCATCTGCAGTGGATCCTTGGTGCTGTGGGAGTCAGGTGCGAGTAAGAGAATTAAAGGATGCGTGGTGAACCTTGGTGGAACCCATGGCTGTTTCCTTTTCCAGTCTTTTGTCTGTCAGAAGCAGCCATGTCTGCCAGGTCCTGAAGCTGTCTGACCAGGAATGAGAACTGGTAGAAATGCCTTGGACAAGAGAGCCAAGTAAGGAAGCCAGCTTTGAAAACTGTTAATGGAAAACTTGGGTATCTCCTTCACAGTGATTTTTCACTGTTCTGCAGCCGACTCGGACATGGCAGTGCAAGGTGGGAGACAAGGAGCCCCACCTCCAACTGATTGTAAGATCTCCGATCTTCACCTTTATCAGTGCTGTCATGCTTTAAACTGAAAAGAGGATTTTTTCCCAATATGGAATTATTTTTAAGTAAATGATTTTGTGTTGTTTGGTTTTTAATCTGGTGGTGTACAATTACCTGGCGTTGCTCAGAGGTCCCTGATGTGCAGCGGAAGTCATGTTTCTCTATGCTTTTGCTGCTCAGAGGGGCTACTGTAGCTGTGAACAGCAGCAGCTGGGATGAACTTGGCTGGTTCAGGGCTCTGACAGGCCAAAATAGTGTCTTTCAACTCTATCAGATTGAGTTTCCCAGATTTTCAGTAAGTGGGGTTTGTAACTTTACCCTCGGAAGATCTGCCAAGCTGTTTAGCTCCTACCTTTCTGGTCTGAATTAACCGTTTTCTTATGGGCAATTTCCTCATACTTCTTTCCTACAGCTGCCTGACAGTCCTTTACAGACATCTGCAAAACCTGCAGTGTTTGTTTGCAGTGACATAAATGTTCAAGTTACCAAATCCCATTGGGATCCTTTATCCTTCCTACTGAAAGAGAGGATACCTTGCAAAGCCACTTCTCCATCTCTGACTCTGCATCCTCCCTGACAGCATGTAACGTTTTCTGATGACTTGCCTGTGCTGCCTTCTTCCCTCTTGGTTCCCATTGCCAGATTTTGCAAGGTGCTTGGCACCCAGCACCTCACAGGAGGAACAGACTCTCCCAGTAGCTCCTAGCAGCATCCATGGATGAGCCCAGAGAAACAACAGCAATGAGACTGAGAGACTCTGACCAAAGCACCATTGCCAGAGCTCTCCCCAGTGCCCACGTTTCTGTCTCAGCTGCTCGTGGACACAGTCAACTGCTACTGTCACAGGCTGGGCTTTGCTTTGTTTTGTTTTAATCCATCCATTTATGTGCCTGAATTTGAGCTCTTTGAAGATCCAGCTGCTTGTTTAGATCCTTGTGGGAGTACTTTTGAAAGTCCGTCCCTCAGCCTCCAAACAGCATTGTTTATAAACCAGAGTGGAGAATGAGGTCTGTCTGCATGGTGTTTCTCCCTTCTTCCTTGCGTTTCACTGAGTATCAGGATATCTGGCATTTGCTTTGTCAGGAGGTTATCTGTAATTCATAAAGGAAAGCTCTCTGCCTTGTCTAGTCTGGGAGTTAACAGTACCTTTAAAAGGTGCTTCCGAGATGCAACCTGATCTTAGGTCCTAACCTCTGTTGCAGCTCTCAAGGCTGTATGTCAGCACTGTAGCCTCTGCTTTCACTTTATTTGTGTAAACAGCAGCCTCCTACAAAGAAACCAGGCGTCTAAACAAATCAGAGCTGCTTCCTGCATGCCCAGATCGCAGGTTGCAGGGCTTCCCAAACCAGCCATCTGCCCGAGTTCCTCTCCTTTCAGCAGCAGTTCTGCAGCATTTGGTAAGGCCCCATGAGGGCTGCCCACGGTACACAAGTATAGACTGTAAAGACCTTTCATCAGGCTTGAGAAGGTGAAAATCTGACTCGTCACACACACATAGGTCAGGGTTCTGAGTTTAATTGAATTTAGCCATGAGGAAAGGATGTGCGCTAGTGGTTCTGGAGCCAGAAATCTCTCTGCAGCAGACGCAGCCATGGATTTACCACTTCCCTGGTAACTGAGCAGAGCAGAGCCTCAGTCTTCATGTTTCTGTTGCATCCTTTTATATGCACATCTCCCTCAGCAAGCAAGGCTCAGGCCAGGCAGGAGCTTCAGTGCTTGGAACAAATGGGGAGAGGCAACAGGACTGAAGCCTCAGTGTTCCTCAGTTGGCCAAGAGGCAGCTGCTGGCATGCAAAGGATTTGAAGAGTAGGATTTTCAGAACCACCTGTGTTGACAAAACTGTTTCCATTCGAGCTCTTGACTTTAGTAGAAACTATCAAGCTGGGAAAAAGTGCTTTTATGATCCCAGTCTCACCTCTGTACATTCACTTGGACCTAACTGGCAGCCCACTGACTGATCTTGCCTCATTCTGTCCTTTGAAAAGCTTCCTGTTCCTTAAAACTAAGGCTGTGGCTGTGTGTATTGGCTATTTCCTTCCTGTGCTGCTTGGCGTTGTCGCCTCACCTGCCCTGCTCTAAGGACAGCAGGCTGAAAATTGGTCTGAAGTAGGACTTGGTGCCACCTTCATGGTCCATGTATGGAGCCAGCCATGGGAGGAGAGCCAAAGAGAAGTGAGAACCCATCAGAGCAAACATCTACGTGGCTTGGCAGTCCCTATTGTGGCAGACACCAAATGCAGATGTGTGATTAAGAGTGAAAGACAAGGGTGAGAATATTGTGATCATTTGTCCCAGAATGCTCTCCCTGACTTGTGGCTTTGGGTGCCTGAGGGGTTAACAGCCTCTTTGCGCTTTCTCCTTAGGACTGTGAAATGAAGAGCACATTGTGTATCAAGGGAGTTTCAAGCACTTTTTGTGTCCTGCATCAGGATGGAGAAACATAGCACATCATTTCCTGTACAAATGCTTTCATCCTGTCACAGAGTAACTAAGTGAAGAGGTCTGCCCATCTAAAATATCACATCCCGTTTTGTCAGATGGGGCGCAGGAAATAGCAGCGTAGTTCGCGTACTCTCCTTCAATTTCCAGTCTCCTTGAGTTTCATTCCTTCTAAGAGATAAATCTGTTGCAGAAAAGCTCAGCTATTTCAGGCTGGCGAGCGCTGGGGGGCGGGTGCTGGTTCCCCACAGCCAAGGCAGTGCAATTATACCTGGCAGAAGCAATCCTCAGGCTAAGGAGAATCTGTGTTCATGGGTTTTAAGGGACCTCATCGTGTGCCGTACAGCTTAAATGGAAAGCATTAAATGGCCTTCTGTAGCCTGAAGGGGGAAATAAGGATGGTCTCCTCAGGGCGCCTTTCCCACATGCTGACTTCATGGCTTCTTTACAATTCAGCTCTTTCATTGAGGAAATAGTCTGTCTGCTACGCTGTCATTTTGCTCCATTGCCTGCAATGATGATTTCTTCGTTCACTTTCTGCTACTGAGACTGCAGTTTCTCGGAATTATTCCTTGTCTAATGACTTCCATTGCTAATTTTGTTCTAAGTGATCCCTGGACAGCCACAATCATGAAGGCATGTGGGTGGCTGGGTGATTTGTCAGGGCTCTGCCTCTAGGAGATGCTTAGTTTCAGTACTTTTATGAAGTAGTTTAAATAGTTATCATCTATTTTATGTCTGCATTATAAAGCAATCCTGAAGTATTGCTTTTTTCATTTTTAAGTCTAAACTTGTTGATTTCTAATAGCAGTTCTAGTTTTCTGGCCTGCCTAAGACATCCCCATAGGATCATGCAGGGCTGGTTGTGTGAGCCACCCGTGGGAGCACGCTCGCCTTTCAGCCATGGAGATGAGTCCATATGGACCTGAGTGACAAGCATCCCTGTCATTTACTGTCCTGCCTGGCACAGACACTGTGACAGGCTGGTTTTGCAGGCTTACCAGGTGATGAAAATCTCTATCTTCTGCCTTGATATTTATTTCCTCTTACTCCTTCAGCTTCTGAAACAGAGAAAGGAGTGCTGCTAGTGACCAGCAATAAAGATGAACTGGACAGAGCTGGTAAAATACGATCCTTCCTCGCTTCCCCAGGCGTGCTGTGGGATGTAATTGCACTGGTGGAAGGAAGGAGCTCATATTGTTGTTCTTTCAAAGCTACTTTATTATTCTGTCATTGCCATTGCTTCCTTGGCATACTGGAAGCTCAGCACATTGGTGGATTTGAATGTTTTATATATGTGTATGTGTATGTCCTCATCAGCTTTTCCATTTGTGGAGCACATCCTAGGAGACTTCAGAGTGGCCACTCAAGTCAAGTAGTAACAAAGCATTTGCTATCCTGCTTTGTGGTTAGGGGAATCGGTTTGCTATGAAGTGGAAGGACTTGTTCGAGGTTGCTTTGGTAGCTCAGTGTTCGGAATTGTGTTTCCTGATTTCCTTGATTTTCATTAATACTGTTTCACTCTTTACTGCTTTACTGTATTCTCAAGCTTTATGAGTTTCTACAGATTAAAACAAGTGACACAGGATGGTCAGAGATAAGTGATTGATTCAGCTAGGCTGAGAATAAAATGGGACTATTATCTGTTATATAGGCATGACAAAAATGCAATTCCTGTCTCCTCTTGGATCAGCTCAGCTTTAGGCTTCCTTTTATCATAGAATCCCAGACTGGTTAGGGTTGGAGGGGACCTTAAAGCTCACCCAATTCCAGCCCCTGCCATGGGCAGGGACACCTTCCACTGGAGCAGGGTGCTCCAAGCCCCGTCCAACCTGGCCTTGAACACTGCCAGGGATGGGGCAGCCACAGCTCCTCTGGGCACCCTGTGCCAGCGCCTCAGTGTCCTCACAGGGAAGAGCTCTTCCTAATGTCTAATCTACAGGACAGCAGCATGGTTCTTGCTGCCTGTGTCACCCTACACCAGAGAGGAAAGATTTGGTGATTGCATCCAGCTGTTCCCAACTGGAGACCCAGAAGTGTCTGACTGGGCCAGTCAGGCCAAGATGTTCAGGGACGCCATAAGGAGCTTGGATGGATAACACTTATGGTGCAAATTAACATGCCACAGTGTTAAATAACAGACATGGTGCAGTTACAGTGGTGCTAACTCGTGTAAGAGCTGGTTCTTACTTAACATGATTTATACTTCAGCATGAAATTTATGGGTTTAGTCCTTATCACAGAGCATGAATAGATACAATTATTTTTTGCTGGCAATGCCATCAGAGTCTATGCTGCGTTGCTGGCCGGGGTTAGGACACTGGCAGAGCCCGAGCAATTGGTCAGTAAAGCCTTTTCTAGGGTGGATGTAGGGAAGATAGTGTGAGCAGGTGGTTGTAGTGGGTTTGTGTGTGAGACACCTGTGATTGCTGTGGCTCAGCTAAACAGTGAGCATTTGTTGCCCTGATGAAACACCTTTGGGAGACACATAGTGCAGATGGCCTTTAGCAAGTCACAAAGCAGTGCAGGGGTTGAGGTGTGCTAAGCTGTCATCTAAGCAAGCAGGTGAATTCCAGACATGCCGCGTAGTGTTTCTGGTCACTGTGCATTGTTGGTGTTCAGGATGGGGGAGGACTCATGCCAGTGGGTTGGAAGGGAAGGCTGCCGGTGAAGGGGTGTATTTCACATTGGTACTATACTGTGTGTGACATGCATGAAAGCTGGAGTCTGAAGCTTGGCTGCCAGCCTCCTGGTGACCTGAGCTAAAGACAAGTTATGTCTGCTCCTCCTGGAAAGGTGGCTTTCTACAAGGCTTGCTGCTCTCCATCTGCAGCAGAGAGGGGTGTTGGGAATGGTGTAAAATCTGCAGATGCAGCCTGCAGAGAAGGAGGGGGATGACACACAGAGGTTTATGTGAGCCTCACATAATCCTCATTTCATTACCCTCAAATTGCAGACAAAGAGATTATATCCCACATTTTCCTAGAGCGTGAGAAAAGCAGATCTTGTATCGACACAAATGCTCAATTTGTCATGTATCTTAATGGGATATCCCCTTTGGTGTGGCTTAATCATTGAGCTGGGTCCAGCTGTTGAGCCAGCGCTTTATGAAATACCCCAGACCCAAACGCAGAACTGCATCCGTTTGTATGTCCACTGCAGTGTCTTTTAAATGGACCTCCAAAGCTGCACCTTGGTGGGAAAACATCTGCTTTTACACATGGACTTGGTGATAGCCATATAAAATATGTGGGGTAGACGGTCCTTTTGTTAATGAGGGGAGCTCTAAAGCCCAGAGGAGACAAGCTGCTGGGGGTTGCAGGGGAATGACGTGCCTGTGTAACCTGAAGCATCTGTAGAACAGCTCATGGATTTTAAGGCCAGGAAGATTGTCCTCGTTTCAAACTCTGTCCCCTTTGACTCAAAGTATCGTGGGCTGTGAGTTACTATGAATAACCTTGTAAGGTGGTTTGTTAAAAAAAGTAAACCAAATAACCCCTTATCAGTTATGCAGAGAAAACAGGATAAAAATCACAATCAATGAAGTTAAGTGGTTACGTACATACTCTCTTACTTGAATGCTGGTCGTGAAGTTTTACCCATTGTTTCAGCTTTCTGTGGGTTTTATGAAGACAGATAAGCCAGGAAGCAAATCAAGCTTTCAGGAAGTTTGATAAACTCTGCCTTTTTTAATCACCCTGCATAGCTCCGGGTGTAAAATTTACACAGAAGGGAGTCCGCAGGTTCAGGGACTAAGTAATCATTTTTCCTGAGCTGCAGAGCGATCCCAAGAGAGCTGTTAGACATCCTAAAACAAATAAATATTGAGCCCAGGGGAGAGATGAGTGTGTAATTACCTGAGGTCTGGCTTTTGTGCCCTCTCTCAAAGTTAATTTAAACTTTGGATAGCTGAAAGCTCTCTGCATGAGGCAACACCAGGACCTTGCTGCTGCCAGGGAATGCGTTTGGTGTGATGTTCTTACCTGGCTGCTTGCTGACTCAAGTCCATGCACGTGAGGAAATCAGTGTTTGGAGGGGAGGTGTATGTGGGGTTTGACTAATAGCTGTGACTGTGAATGATAGAAAAGAGAAGTAGAGCAAAGGGCTGGGCCTGCGTAGCCTTCAGTTGCTTGTTTCAGGTTGCACAGCAATGGTTGGTGGGTTTTCTGCTTGTTTTAGTTCGGTGCTGACTTGCTCATTAGACTTAGGAAAGGATGAACACATGATAGTTGGGGAGAATCAGGCTTCAAACATGTTCAGTTAAAGGCAAGTCAGTATCATGGTACAGATATTGAGTCTAGAAACAAAAGATACTTGTTAGAGATGAATTGTGTGGTCAGGCCTTGAGAGACTTGTATGACTTCACGCTGTCTCACATCATCATGAGATAATGCTCTCTTCCCTTGGAAATCCCGTTTGCTTTGGTGGGGTTGCTCTCATCTCAAATTCAGTAGTGCATAGGGAGGTCATGAAGCCCACCATGTGTTTATTTTCATTCTCTTTAAAACCAGATGTATTTGGCAATGTACAGACATGTCACAATTCTTGAAGTCTTCTGCCTGCAGAAGTAGCCCAGAGTTGAAGATGTGAGTAGAGGATGGCAGTCTTGGATTTTCTTGCTGTTTTCAGTCCCTCCCATGCACTGTACCCAGGGTTGGTCCTGACATGCACAGGAGCCACGTTGAGTTCTTTGCTCATTCCCTCTGCTTCTGTTCAGCCTTCTAGTCTTTTCATATCTTGCCTCGTTGAGGCAAGCAGCAGCTGTAGCTGGAACAAGTGGCAGTAGTCTAGTACCTGAGCAGTGATGCTCGAAGGAAGCCATTACCTTTTTGCATTTGCGGAATTGCCTTGGGTTTTGGAGGAAGAAGCTAAGTCATTGTAAGCAAAGAGCCCAGATCCAAGCAGCACTTCTTGTAAATGTGTCATGTGCAGCCTTTACACACTTTCAGGGTTATTACTTATGAGGCTTGTTGCTTTTAGTGCATTTTGTTGCTAATGTAACAGCATTAGCTCTGACAACAGTGGTTTTCCTTGAACACATCCTTAATCACAGAAAAGTATCAAGAAGCAACTTGGTAAAACCCTTCTATGTCAGCGGGACTACCCAACAAAACTGTGTGAGATTGCTTGGCTTGCGTTTTTATCATGAAAGAAATCATCTGAAGCTGCTCTGACTTGAAGGCAAAACCTGAAGAGATGATTGTGCTGTGGAAATTCTGCTGTTGCACATACCTGGTACAGCTGCTGACTGTTGCACTTGAAGGCCTACCTGTAAAACTTGGAGGAACAGCTCCACAAACTCAAGTGGTTCCACATTTTGTCACCTTAGCTTCAGACACATTACTTGGAGTGGGATTTTGGCACGTGACTTCCAACGGCACCTAAGGGATTAGATCATTAGCTGTTGAATTGTCTGTTTTACTGTGCTTCAGGGATGAAGAAGCGGAAGTGCACACGTTTTCTTGCACAGATGCTTCTGGCCCTGATTGGTACGTGGCTGTTAGAATCTGGCCTGATTTTTAAGGTATTTAGTCCTGCAGCCTTTCCTGATGCTTTTGGACCTTTTAATATACCTTATACCTTCCTTAGTTTTAAGTAGGGAATTCGAAAGAGTTCTTAAATTGGATGTTAAGACTTTACTAGTGCCTCTTTCACCTGAAAAACACCACGTAGTTAAATTTAGGTTGCCAATACCAAATTGCATAAAGCCTTCCTTTTAAAATGCACTTATTCCACGAGGCACTGAACTTCAGAGAACTATATACATAGATACAAAGTATGAGAGGTTCTAAGTCTAGATATAGCCACTGGATATAACGATGTGGAGCTGAGGGCAGCCCAGAATGTGTTCCTGCACTGTATGTACTGTTTATGACTGTTAAGTGTTGTTTCTACTTCAGTTAAAATGAACTCTCTCTAGGGAATGTGCAGGATCTTCTCCATTTCCACTGTATTTATAGACCACCATTGTGGTCTATAAATTATAACAGTTTATATGTAGATATAATGCTCACCTTAACCTTTCCATTCCCCTTGCAAATAACTAACTATTGCTGTCTGTGCAGCATTCTTGATTTTCTTTATATTATTAGAGAGGAATAGCATTATTTAGAGAAATGTAATTTGCAGCATAAAGGTATGATGTATTTAGTGTGAAGACCACTAGTCATCCTGGTAACTGCACCAGGATGCTGATAGAGATGCATAGTGATGCACTACATGGACATCCCTTTTTTTGCACCTAAAAACCAGGTGTCTGGCTGAAGGGAGTGAGCTAAGTGATGCTATATGGTGAGAGATTTCTGTTCACTTTAACTGTAACTAACTAGTAGTGATGATTGTGAGCTCTCAGAGCATGTCCTTGTACACAACATTCATTGCTACAATGTCCCTCATCCCATCTCCTTTTTGTCTATAAGCTGGGCTAGCCTTGGTGACAGCAAATTATTTGTGTGGAAGGATGTGTGCCTGGCAATTTAGGGCTCTGGTTCCTTATTGCCCTCTGTGCTGCAGACCTATACAGTAAACTTGATGCTGATTAAACAGAATCCACAAGTTTTTATTTCTTAAACTTTCAGGAGTTGTTGCCACTATCTTCATTACCATCAACTGAAGATGAGAGGCTCTGAATTTGCATGAGAATTTCCCCTGCCATTCAGTAAACTTTATGGCCTATTTATTGTTTATGTGGTAAATACCAAGTCTCTAAGGCCTTTCTGTCAAATATCCAGGCTGAATTTGAGAGCAAATGGCTGAATGAAGAGCTTGTGTTTCCAGGCTTCTCCAGAGGGCTGGAGAGTTGATGAGGACTAGTAAGTGATACATCTGCCCTTTCTACCTACACAAATTGAGCTCTGGAAGACTTTAGCGTGTAACCAAATGATGATACACCCTGTATGGGGAATACTTGAAATACTGAGCAACTATTAGCTCATTTCCTTTTTCAGTAATGCTGGATGTGGGTGGTCGAAATGTGCATCTGTATGTGGGATTTCTGCCTCATCAGGGAAGGTGAAACAGCAGGAGGATAGTGCTGGGAGTCAGAGTGGGACTTTGAAAAGCAGATCTGGAGCTCATGGGGCTTAATGGAGTTCCTGCAAAATGTCGTATGATACGTCATAGGTATTCCTAAGGCAACTTCAGGTATTTCACACGGGCCAACCTGTGCTTGGATGTTCTTGGTCTCCAGGTTCTGATCTGTCTCCATCACTCATATAAGGAAAGTAGCCTCTGAAAAGAGCCTTAAGATTTGTCAGGGTAAAATTCCATGCAAGTGATGGCACTGTATCTCCTTCCTGTACTTAATCTGTAATGCTGTCACTTTGGCATACTTTCCTACCCGTGAGAATGAGGAGTTTACCTGGAATCTTTTTCTGTTAGGTTCCTACATATGTTTTGTGTAGTGTGGCTTACACAGTAATTTAAATACAAGTATAAATTTGGTCTCCCAGGCATATTGGCTTTTGAACTCCTAAAATTGCTTCATCTCTACCCACATAGAGCAGTCTAAACCCCTTGGTTTGGAGAAGGTTCCTTGAGGTATTTATCCAGATGCTTCATGTAGCAGCAGATAAAAAGGTTTCTGTTATTCACCTCCAGTCTGACCTCTGAAGACCCTTATTCCTTGCCCAGAAAGAAACTTATTCACTGTGGTAAAGAAGTACAGCCCTGGCATCCAGTCCCAAATTGCCTGAAATTGTACAGGGGGACTTCTGCAGAGTCCTCTGACTCAGTCCCTTGAGCTACTTAACAGACTTAAAGAGACTGACTGTCTTGCTCTAAAACATCTGCCCAAATAAACTCTCTCTTTACAACCAAGAGCAATCTCTCCTCACTGGTTGTATGTTACATCCACTAGCATAATGGCAACTACAGAGAGCGGTAGAGAGTTGTTCTGCTTTGAATTCTTGGAACAAATGTTGGGAATTAGTGTTTGCAGCTCATAAATAAAAGAGGTTTATTTTTATATGCAACTCTACACACCAGATCAGATGTCTGAAACACAGATGAAAAAGGTAACGGGTGGCAGGTACCCAGTTTTCTGGGGGATATTTCCATGAAGTTGAATGACCACATCAAAATCACAGAGAAGGAAAGAAACCAAGAGAGCTAAGAAGCGACAAGAGAGAGGGTTTTGAAGACAGTTTGGAAGCAGTTGGAGGATTGATGCGGGTGACAGGTAAGAGGGCTGTTCAGGCAGCAGAGGTAGGAGATGGGGGATGAGTTCTATGACTAATGTTAAAGTAATCTGAAGGGACAGCACAGAGTGGTGAGAGGTGAGCTGGGAGAATAAGAAACACGTTTAGCACTGAAAACAGTGACCCAAGTTCCACTGAGCAAACAGGAGCTTCGTGCATACGTCCGGAAGCTGATTTGTCAGTAGATCAGTGGAGGAGAAAATGGGCAGCAAAACAAGTAATTCTGCCCTCCTTTTACAACAATTTTCTGCCTTGCTAGAGCTGCTTGGTGGGGATGGAGGAGAGTTGGTGGCCTTTCAAAGGGTGTCTCTAGTGATAAGCTCTGTTTAAGGGTAATTTCACTGCTGGTAATTAGCTGACACTCTGCAGCTGTGATAGTAGAGCATACAAAATACTATTAGAGATCAAGCTCAAGGTCTGGTGGGGAAGATAAAGGAAACAACTGTTCTTTCTCTTCCAGTACATGAGCTGAGCAGCAATGAGTGGGAAAAACCTATGTGTCAGGCACAAAACAAGTGGGTTGTGGGGTTTTTGTCCTTTCCTTTCTGTGTGGCTAACTCTCAGTTTCAAGTATCAAAATGCAGTTTCTGGTGCACAGGGTGGTATCTTCTTGCTGCTCTAGAGCTTGTAGTGAACTATTAAACTGAAGCAGGATTTCATCCCGCTGCTTCCCACACCTCGGTGTTGGATGAAGTGACCTGGAAAGCAAATGTGTATTTTATCTTCTTAAATACATGAAGGACTGAGATGGTTTTTGAGAGTTGAAGTGCTACATAAGTAAAAGATCTGATTCTTTTGAGAAAGATGCTGTGAAAGGTGGTCCCTGATGTATGTATTAGCTCACCTGAGGGCAATGTGGACTTGTTACGGGGAAGAGTACATGCTGGACAGCTTGGGGTTAGGTCAGTGGGCAGAGCTCATGCTGTAAAGCAGCTGAAACCCTTGAACTGATGATTGTGCTGAACGAGGAGCTAGCTCTTGATGCTGCTGCTGCACAGCTGCTCCAGCAAAACAGGTGTGCTCCCTGCAGGCCTTCGGTTAGGTTTTTTCCCTGCTGAGGCTCTCTGCTCCATCCTTCACTTGGAAGAACTGGAGTAAAGGTCAGGTAAGCGTGCAATGCATTCATTATTCATTAGTTCTGTATAACTTTTCCTGTTCCTTCCTCCTGGTTCCTTGCAGTTGGATGTAATGTGTTAGTGAGCTCCTGCCTTCAGCTTACCAGCCTGCCTCCTGCAGGGTTTGCATAGCTGGCTTTAACCCTATTCCTGCTTGTAGTAATCACTCACTCCGTGCTTGTGTGAACATGCAACAGGGTGACAGTTCTTGTGCTTTGCCTGAAATCAGGTTTTAGACAGACTCTTTTTATCCTCGATGGTATCTTTAATCAAAAAAACCTAAACCAACAGCACTGAAGCAAATAAGGCCTCTCCTTGCACAGAAAAGAGCTGGATTTCAAAGCTGTTGTGTAACTGGCAGGAACAGAGGGGCACCACCAACTAGGAGAGCAGAAGGTAAAATAGTTCGGGCTCAGTAAGTTGTACCTAGGAGCTTCTCAGAATATTGCAGCAATTTCCTTTTAACACCCCAGGCAGTGCACTTCATGCTGGCACATACCTTGAAACAGAGGTTAATAGTACCAGATGTTGGCTTGTAGTATTATAAATTGTTTGTATTACAGCAGCACACGGTGGCCCTGTTCAAAGCGAGCAGTGCTGCATTGAGAAGGGCAGTCCAGGCCTTACCTGCTGGAAGGGATGAAGGGACACAGAAGTGCCAAGATGTGACTTTGCCCTGAGTCATAAAGCATTTCTTTCGAGGAATAGAAATCATTTCTCATGAAACTCAACAAGAATTATGTAGGTGATACCAGTTTTGGCACTTAACCCCGGTATAATGTGCTGTTCTATAGGTTTATAGGGCACCCAGTTTGATTGCCTTTAAAGGTTTGAGGTCTTTAATCTCAATGTCTGTGACTTTATGGGGAAAGCTGGAAGTGGAATGGGAAAGTGTCAGTCTCTTGAATTTGCTCTAATCCCACAGGTTACAGTAAATGGGTAGTAGCAGTGTATTACCTGTCATGGTGCTGCGCATGACTGATCAGCTGTCCTTCAAATGCTATTAACTTCAATCCAGTTAATCTATATTCCTGTATGTTGAAAACAAAGCAGTGCTGGTTGAGGGATTAGAGGAGGAATTAAGTATTTGTTCTCTAGTCCTTAGTGTTTATAAGTCAGTATTAATTACTTTAGGTGCTTTTAGAGAGTTTACATGCCAGATTTTGTAATAATTTCATGATCCATCTGGCTAATAAAAATACTTCATTGCAGGAGAGGAAATAAAATCTATTGCTGTGAAGTGTAAGCATGCAAATCTCTTGCTTAATGGGGACTAACTGCTGTTATTATGGATGCTGATCAGTTAAAAATAATAGTGGGGCTGGCTAGCCACATCCCACATCACTGCCTATAAACATGCTGCATAGATTCAGCCCAGTCCATGGGAGAAGAGAAGAAAGCTGAGTGTAGGGCAGTGGAGCTCCCCTGTTCTTGGGACTAAATTTATGTGTTAGGTGCTTCTAAAGGTATAGGGGGTTTGTGGGATGCTATTTGAGGGTGAGGTTGTTTTTCAGGGCAGGGGGGAAGTGGTAAGGCATAGGGATACTACTGGGAAATAAAAAGATCCTGCAGTGTTTGTCCCCTGGCTGGCAGTGGTGTTGCAGACACTATGCTGTAGTGCAGCAGTGCTGAGGGATGGTGTGTGTGTGTGAAAACAAAGACATCAATTATCTTCAAAGGATCATCTTTCCACTGATAAGGACAGTGCTCTCAAAGCAAGGAAAAGTGAGTTTGGCTGGAGCAGGAAATCTTGCACTAAGCATTTAGCAGGGCTATTGATTGCCCCAGATTCAGCATTTAATCCTTCATTTAATCACAAATCAATTCCACTGAGTGTTTGAGTTTCTTTAATTTCTCACCCAAATGCCTTCAGACTTCTGAACAACAGAGTTCCCTGTGCAGGGTTTTGGGAGCTGCAGCCGAACAAAACCCCACATTCCTGCCATTTTGGAGCAACCAGACAGAAAGTGCTCGGAGCAGGCACATCTATCAGGGCTTGCTGTGTTTCTGTGTTTATACTGGAAGGATGGAGTCCTTTCCAAGCACGAACACAGGCTGGGTGGAGAATGGATGCAGAGCAGCCCTGAGAAGGACTTGAGGGTGTTGGGTGATGAGAAGCTCAACATAACCCAAAAATACACGCTTACATCTCAGAAACCACACTTGTTCTTTGTCTGCATCCTGGGTCCTAGGTGTCCCTGCCCATGGCAGGGGTTGGAACTAGATGATGAGCTTTCAGGTCTCTTCCAACCCAAGCCATTCTCTTATTCTATGTTTCTTTCTAATACTTTGTCTTCTTAAAGTCCTTAATCAGCTTGGGGTTTTGCTAGAAAGAGTTTTTTGTTTTCTTTCCTTTGATCTGCATTTAGCTCACAGAATAGATAGGAGGACATGGGTTACATTCCCGCCTATGTAACAGTCAATCTTCAGTATTAACAGAGCTTGGCTTTTGGGCCTGTTGAGGAACAGGAGGACTGGCAAACACCACAAATACGTGTGAATTTGTGTGGCATGTCACTATGTTCCCATCATCTCTGTGTTTGCTGCTGCCACAGCTTTTCCTGGCCTTAAGATGCATCTGTTGTAATTTATAGGCAGTGGTATCTGCTGCCAGTAGAATAGCTACAGGTTTTTTAGGGTGCAGTGTTTTGGTCTGCTCACAGCTGGCTTTTAGGATCCTGGTTCTAATGTGTTACTTAGCTAATACTCATTACTCTCTTACACTGGTTAAAATGGAAGGACTCAGTTGTTGTGGATATATGTCACAGAAGTGCTTTATAATGACTAAATAATCATCTGTACAAGAGGAAGGAAACAAAATGGTCAGAGAGCAATTTTGAAAGCTTTGGGGCAGTTTCTTGTTCCTAATTAAATGTATTTTGTTGTAATATTTTGGGTATAAATCTGGCTGGAGTAGCATTCTGAAAAGGAAGAACCAAAGCTCAAGGCTTCTGAATTGGTTGATTTGCATTAAATATAGCTAGATTTTAATCTTGAACTCTTGGAGTTGTTCAGTGGATTGGTGACACATCCGTCTCCCTGGCATCTACATGCTGCCGTGGAAGGGAGGGTGCCTTGCCCTGCTTGCACCAGCCCTTAGCCATGGGTCAGGGGTGCAGCACACTGGAGGTCACCATCTTGCTTTTGGGGTGATTGAGCTGTGCACTCTCCCAAGCTCCAAATCTACAGCAGCACCTTAAACCTTAACACAGCACTTGGGTGTCTACCTGCTTTTCAGCACTCTGCAGCACGGATGCTTTGTGTGATTGATTATACTGTCAGTGTTGTCTGATGTATCTTTCAGTACTACTTTCATTTATTAGTTTCTCGTGAGTTTTTAACCACTGTTTTCTATAACGGTAAAACATATCTGTGTATATGCAGAAAAAGGCAGGGGAGAAAAGTGATGACTGTGGGTGTTAAGAAGTGCTGGGTTTGGGTTTTTTATTGCCATGGTTTTGACAAGAACGCATTACTCACGAGCAGGACAGCCACTGCTGAGTTAAAGTTCCCCCACTGTAGTAAAACTCCCTCTGCTTTACAGTGCCTCGTGCTATCATTTCTGTGTTTATGCCGTGTCTATTTGGTGACATAATTTGTTACCCACTTCTAATACCTTCCTCTACTCTCGTACATCGCAGTAGTAGACATGTTATTTACTGGGCAAATGTTGGTGTTTCTATTAAAATTACATTGGAGCATAACGCATCAGTGGAAGGAGTTATAAATGGGTGGGGGGACACTTTCCCAGATGACTAATTTAGCTGGTGGCAGAGCTGAAATTTGGACTGCTGCTCCTCAGTTATAAAGCAAGAACCTGGCTTGTGGTCCACGTTCTGTGAGAATTCAAGGTCTTGTTGGGACTGCAGTGTTACTGTTGGTTTACATCTTTTCTGGCTTAGTTACAGAGAAGATTAACTTCTCTGCCTTGTACCAGGCTATGGAACAGCCTTTAAATGTCAGTATTGCCATTAGGGGACACATCCCAGCCCTTTCTTATTTTCCACATTGATACCAATTGCATCTGCCCTTGCCATATCACCATGGCTGGCCTAGGGGACTCTAAACAGGGTACATCTAAGTTGGAGAGGGAGTTTGGTTGGGTCCACAGAGGATGTTTTATGGTGGTATGTGGTGTTTCTTATGTTTTGTTGAGTTTTTTTAAATATCCAACATATATATATATTCTGGAGAAGTGTCTATGTATATCCATATCTCTCCATATAATATGGATATATATATGCACACACACATACATATATCCTAATGCACCTTTTAGCCATTGCTTACTCAAACCCTGAACCTGTGAGAAGGTGATACTTTCAGTATCTAACCCCACGTCAAGGCCAACAGGACTCTTGATCTTGGCTGTAATGAGTTTGAGACTGTCCAATCCTGAATGTTCCTGCCTGCACAACTCTCCTAAACAGGGTATTTATTGGATATATTTATTGTATTGGTAAATATTTATTGACCCTAAATATTATCTTGTAAGTCAAGGTTTTCCATTCAGTAATGATTTGTCCTCTTCCTCTGGAGCTTCCTCCAGTACTGCTTTGATATTGGGAAGCTCACTGGAGGAAAAGGTGGGCTCTGAGGGCAGGATATCCCTGACTCAAAAATAAACACACACAAGATGGAGTAAGAAATCCTCTTTAGCAGTTAACAGAAGAAAGAACGCAAAAGGTAATGAATGGCAGAAGGTATAAAAGGCTGATTTTCAGCTACTGAATTACTCTGCTAGCATGTGGTGCTGTGAGGAAAGCAACGCATCTATGAAAATCAAAACATTGACTATCTGAGCTGGAGACTTCAGTTCTGAAGGGTGCCAAATCCTGTTAAATTTTAATGAGAGTTTAGATAGAACTCCTTGCGTGTCGCTGCTTGAAAAACAACACTTGAGACTGATAACAGCAGAGAGCCTGTGAGTTAACACCTGCAGCACAGCATGTGGCTTTCTGAGTTGAAATATTGGCTGCTCTGGAAGGCGCTGTGGTCAGGAGCGGTGGGAGGCAATTCCTTTGGCCAAGCTATCAAAACTGCTGTGCAGTTGCTTTTGCTGCCTCCAAGCTACGTGAGCTTACACGGCACGTGGGGCCTGTCACCATGGGAAGGGGAGTTGCTTAGACAGCCTGGAGTAGCCAACCCTAGCTGTATGAGAACAGAGGAGTGCGGCTTTGGGGTTTTACTACTGTAATCATAGCTCAACCAGTAGGTAATATCTCAGACTTTGTTCATGTTTATAGGTGGTGGCGAAGTGTGATCATACCTTCAGCTCCTTTTTGGGCATGTTTTCTTAAAACAGGGTACTGGCTTCACACGAGGCCCGCCTCTTCTACTGGTGATTGCAAGGGCTGAAGTGTTCTTCCAGTGTTCAGGTGTGACGAGAGCAGTGTCATTCAGGGGGATAAGATTTGTGAAAACACCTCTATTTTTAAGAAGTTTTGCAAACAAGCTTTCATGAGAGCTGAGAGGAAGGGGAAGGAGGATAAGAAAGCTTAAGGTATTTCAAACCCTCACTTTAAAGGCTTTAAAGTACCAATACTCATTAATTCCTTTGGCAGGTATTAGAATAATATTAATCGTGGTGCACTGAATTGGTGTTAGTGCAGGAGTCATAAGGACTTCTGCAGGCATTCGGCTGTAATTTAGCATCAATTAGCTAGGCCATTATTTAAAAGTGTTATTTTAATACATTAAATTCCCCAGTGTGTCCTCAGGCAGTTGCTGGAGCTGCTGTTAGATTCTCTTATCCCTCTCCATTTTTCTTTCTAGCTGTCATTGCTGTTCTCCTTTACTTGATAGTGTGTGCTTCACACAGGGCTCCTCAAGGATGGCTGGCACTGTGGGCTCACATGCTGCTTAATCTAGTTTGGCTGCAGGAAGCTGCTGCAGGGGGTGGTCCTGGCTGTCTGCAGACCTCTTCCCTCTAATTCTTTTTCCTCCCTTGGAGGACATCTAACATTTCCAAAGGCAGGATTTTAAACCCTTGAGCGCGTCATCTGGGCCACGTAACTGCTGCGTAGTGCAGCACTGTGCTACAGGTTATGGAATCATAGAATCGGCTAGGCTGAAAAAGACCTTTGAGATCATCAAGTCTGACCATTAACAGAGCACTGCCAAGGCCACCACTAAGCCATGTCACTGAGGGCCTCATCTACACTGTTTGTGAACACTTCCAGTGACAGTGACTCCACCACTGCCCTGGGCAGCCTGTTCCCATGCCTGGCTGCCCTTTCAGGGAAGAAATTGTTCCTAATGTCCAGTGTGAACCTCCTCTGGTGCAGCTTGAGGCCATTTCCTCTTGCCCTATCCCTTGTTCCCTGGGAGCAGAGCCCAGCTACCCCCTGCCTTCATCCTCCTGTCAGGCAGTTGTAGGGAGCGATAAGGTCCCCCCTGAGCCTTCTCTTCTCCTGACTGAACCCCCCCGGTCCCTCAGCCGTCCCCATCACACTGTCCCCAGCCCCTGCACGAACTCCATTGCCCTTCTCTGGCCCCGCTTCAAGGCCTCAGTGTCTCTCTTGTAGTGAGGGGCCCAGATCTGAACACTGGATTCGAGGTGCAACCTCACCAGTGCCCAGCACAGGGGGATGATCGCTGCCCTGGCCCTGCTGGTGCTGATACAGCCCAGGATGCTGTTGCCTTTCTTGGCTGCCTGACCACAAGCTGGCTCACATTCAGCAGTCATCAGTCAGCACCCCCAGGTCCTTTTCCATCGGGCAGCTTTCCAGCCACTTTTCCCAAAGCCTGGAGTGTTGCAGGGGGTGTTGTGGCCCAAGTGCACATTATATAGCAGGACCCAGGAATGTGGCATTTGTTCCTGTCCCTGCTTAGAGCTGCACAGAGATACTCACTCAAGTCCTGGAGGCTCTGTAGCTGTGCTAGTGCCCTACTGTAAGAGGCTGCATGGCCTTACCTGTCATGATGCTACGTGTTCAGGGGAATACGTGTGCCTCCTACTGCAAAAAAGGTAATGTTTGCTCATTTTATCTCCCTGTTCTTGGGGAATGCCCTGAAACCAGCTTCTGCTTCAAAGACTGACTCTTAGGATGTAGGTGTAAAATGCCTAATACAGCAAAATGCTCACACAGATTGTTCAGGGTCTCTGTATATTTCTGTAGTGCAAATTAATAAGAAAAACCTGATACTTGAGTGTGGAGCAACCTTTTTCACCATACTAAGGGGTAAGAGCTTATCTGCAGTCAGTCACTGCTGTGGAGCAGTTCACTGCTTTGCATGGAAGAGTTTGGGATATGTTAGGCATTTTTATCTCAAGAAAAAGAATAGCCTCTGCCTTGCTGTTTCCCCCCAGCGTGATGATAGATGTCTTAGAGGCGATGTGCTGCAGAGAGCCCTGCAGTCTCTGTGATCGGCGCTTGGATTTACTGTTGTGCTGCTCCTGACTTTTGCTAAGGAGCCTGATGAACACTGCTTTTTATATCCTTAGGTATAAAGTGAGAGGTTCCCCTATGCTTCAGTGTCCTCAGTATCACTACAAGTACTACTGTGAGCAGTTTTTCTGCGGACCAACAGTTGGTCAAGTGATAGCAGACCATGCCAAATCAGCAAATTCAAAATTGGCAAAACATGTGGCAATCACTAGCAAGAGCTCCTGATTTCAGCAGAACCATCCAAATCACTGAATTCAGGCACCTCCTGTAATGC
>JAOEHX010034401.1:0-17652 GCA_025448015.1 Bolborhynchus lineola | reverse complement strand
CTTATCAGGAAAAATATTTGATATAAATCCTCTGGACAGAGAAGGACACTAATGAGAGTGTTCCAGAGCAGTTATATTTACGTATAGCGTAGTGATACAAGTAATCTCACAGCATCCATCTCAGCATAATGATGCTTAGAAAAGTACTTCTGATAATTCCAGTGAAAGCTGAGTGTTTCCATACCATGGGCCAAGTACTTTTTCCTATTTTGTATGTAATCTATTGGCCTTTCAGGAGACCCTTGTCTAATGAGGTGTTTGGGTTTCTGCCCAAGCAATCTGGTGTGTGTGTTTTTACATTATGGGAATGACATGTTTCTGCAAGGTTTAGTTTGTTGAACGTGAACAAGAGTCAGCAGTAGTTTGTTGAGCAGATGAGATGTTGATTCTTTAGAATGATTTTCAGGTAACAGTGAGTGAAACAGGGTCCTGTAATTTCTCTGAAACATTTTGCTTTCCTTTTTATTTAAACAGGGGTCACTCTTAGACTTGCAGAGGAAAATAACTAAGGCAAATTGCTGTATGGTTTCAGAGCAGATGCAGAGGATTCTGCAGGCTTATCTGATCCTAGTCGAACATGCAAATGGATCCAAAATCTCACTGCCTGAAGATGTCTGTCAGGTAGGTCAGACCATCACTTTGGCTGTTGTGCCAGAGAAGCATCAATTGGTACAAAAAGGTGTGGTCAGCTGAAGCACTTGTATGCATTTCTGGTGCATCGTTTTGCTTAGGATTTGAGTTGTGTGAACAGAGACCTTTATTCCGAGTATTGCTACCTCTCCAGTCCACTGAGAATTTACCTCTGTACTATAATTCTAGTGTGGTCCTTTAAATAAGCAAGGCTGCTGCTTCTAGAGACCAGTTCCTGCTTCTGTGGAGGAGACCTAGATCCCCATATCGGTGATTAGAACAGTTCTAACAGATACACATATGTTTGACCCCATTGGGTTCAAATGTAGGTTTAGTGCCTTCAGACTTCAACAGGACTATTAGGATTCATTTCTGTGAACTAGTTCTTTAGAAAACCGTGGCCTTCTGCTCCAGGGACTGCGCAGGTCGTTCAGACCAGGCAGTCACTGTCTTCATAGACGAATATCAGTTCTCTCTCTTTCATTTCAGATTTTAATGAAAATGTTACAAACACCAGATCTCTCATCATCTTGTTGCAAGACCCTGCTGAAGACCATTTCTTCATTCCTGCTGGCCGAGAATGTTTTCTTGCCTGATTCTTTGACCAAGGAAGCTATTGAGAAGGTAACAAGTACTGCTGCTTACAGCAGAAATCCCACAGTTTAAGTTACATACAGCAGACTGATTTCAAGACATTCTCCTTCATGCTGGGAAATATACTGTAAGGTTCCCTTTAACCTTTTTGCACAGGTAAGGGAAAGCTGCCTAATGGCTTAATGCCTGCTGAGGTCTTGAGGACTCCTTGACACTCGTACAGAAACACTGTCCGTGTAGTAGTGCCACTGTGGCAGACATCTTTGCAGTGAAAGCTAGGTTCTGCTTCAGACGCCTACAACCTCTGTAGAGAATGGAGGGAGAACAGAGAAGGGGCACGTTCTGCCTTAGGTTATAAAGCACGTCATTGAGTTGGACTTAGTGAAAAAGGTACATTTTTTCACTAAGTTGCTAAGCATTTAGTGAGCTTGGCTTAGTTTTGTGAACAAGGTTCAGGTAAGTGGTTTGATTTAGAAAGTACAGAGGTGTTCACATTTCAGTACTACCATTGCTCCTGAAGCATTGACAGGATTATCTGTATACATGTCTGTGAAATGCAACCTTGCAAAGATTAATAGGACATGCTACTATGGAGTCTGATTCTTCAGTTTTCTTGTTACAGTATCATTTTGGACCATAGTTGTACTGTGCATGTAAACAGTATTTGAAAGAAAAGATGGAATGTGATTTACAATGGGAAAACAAGGCTGTCACAGCTGTTTAAAAAAGATCAAATTTCACCTGGTCTTCAACACATCCTTGATTGTGTTGAAGTAACATTGGTTCTTCCTGTGGCATGACTCTAGTCCTTCAAACATTTGAGGGTATTTGTGTGGGCTTCTGTTAAACAGGAAGCTTAAAGCTGTCTTTGTCTACTGAAGGGTATGGGGAAGGAATATGTGTGTGTGTTTCTGTGTCACACGTCTTGACGTTGAGGAGAACTGATCCTGGGTATCTCAAAGAGCTGTTCATATCTTGGGTCCTTCAGAAGCACAGAGGTTGACTCTAACCATGAGGCAGTAAACTTTCTGCATTCTGCTGCACAGAAAAATTGCTGAATTGAAAAATCTTTTGGCTCTAAGCTTTTTCGTAACAATTGGTGTGTCTTAAGGTTTAGAACTTTCAGCTTACATTTTACATGTCACACTAAAGAGGTAAGTAAGCTGACTTTGCAGAGCCGGCTTGGTTCCAGCAGGATTTGTTAAAAATGACTGTGCTTGTCCGTACTTGAACCATCACTGGAAATAGTACTGCTGTGTGTGCCTGAACTGACAAACTAGCTGTGAACAGAGAGCCAGGCTCAGCATTCAAAGCGTGGTTGATTAATAAACCAGAAAAAAATGTCCCATGGGTAATGTAAAGTTTACTATGAAATGTCTCTTGTTAATGTGTTCTTGTCAACCTTTCATTTGCATCTTGCAGGTATTTGCAAGTGGATTTGAACGGCGCTTTCTTTTGGACTTCTCTGAAGCAATGTTTACCATGGAGCAATTTGAGAGGGTACGTGGAGGCTTTTGTGAATTAGTGTATTTTTGCTGCCAAAGGGAAATCCATAGTATATTTACCTGCCTTGCAAGCTGAAGCATTTTTGTGTATTGACATAATGTTTATTTTAACTTCTGGCATAATCTGGTAAGAATGAAAGAGATTACTTATGCCATTGTGTTGAAGTTTAGTAATGGTGATCCGGGTTGGAAAAGGTGACAGATATCTGTATACTCACAAAGAGAAGCTTGTCTGTTGGGAATTTAAAGGGTAGCCTTGTTATGAGTGGGATGAAGATGTGGAGTCCTGGAGAAGCTATCTGCAAATGAAGAATAAGGGATGTCTGTAGGTCAGGCCTGGAACTTGCGACTTCGGGGAAATCAAATTCATGAAACAGTGGGAGGCAAAAGTAAAGTCAGGGATTGGGAATGTCCTGATGAGGCTAGATTTCAGGCAGAACAAGTTTTTACATCAAATCACCATACGTGCTGGGGTGAGAGGATAAGGATGTCTATGTGGCTGGTGTCTTGGGGCACCAGGACTGATACGTCTGGTGCTTTGTAAGTGCTCATTTGTCTCTAGTTGGATTCCTTTGTGGCTGGTGTCATGTGATTTTGGATTTGATCATGATTGAAGAGACCTACCAATCCTTGACTGGTTTGTTGTTATTTTTTTCATCCCTACAGCATTTTCTTCCATACTTTCTGGCATATATTGAGCATTGCTTCTCTGGCACAGATGCCCTTGCAAAGGATGAGGCAATGGCAATTCTGGCTAAACTCATTCTGGTGAAAGCAGAGCCTCCTACCATTGGTTCAATGCCATTTGAAAAGTATCCTCTCATTTTCACTGAATCGTCTGTCAGGTGAGACTTCTTTAGTTTAGCAAATGCTAGATGTGTCTGCATGGCTGCAGGCCCAAAGGCAACACAGAGCTACGTAAATACTGTCCCACAGTTTTAGCCGAAGTGGTGTAAATGTCAGCATTGCTGGTAGCTTTGCAAACCAAGTGATACAGTAGGATCCCATTTTTTTTTCTGAGATTATTAGATAAGAAATGCTATGACGAGGTTATCACTGATACAGAAAGACTTGCAAGTGTTACAGTAGGGATGTGATGGGGATTTGTTACACCAACATGCATGCTGCATCCTCAGGCAGTTAATCTTTGTAGTGAGTGCAACAGTCCAGGTTCTCATTATTTACCTGTTGCCTGTGGCCTGTCTTTCTTCCCTGTATGCATATGTCTTGTGCAGGAGCTTTCTTGGGAGTAGTAGTATAATCTTAACATAGAGCACAGCTGAGTACCAAAGGGCATGTAATTAATCCAGATACAGCATTGTGCTGGCACAGCTTGACTGTTAGTTGCAAAGCTATTTTTGTTGCAATGAAGTAGTTGCTTTCCTCCTGGAGCCTCTATGCAAAGATTTGGAGTAACCGTTGTCAAGCACAGAATGACCGTTGCTAAGCTACTGTTAACGATTGTTTTAATCATTCTAGTTCAGACAATTCAAAGCATTTACCTACAGAGTGATGATTTGTATTGCCTTTTATGTCAGGTTTTATCTTTCCTGAAAGCAATAACTCTGTGAGTTTTCCTAGCTTTATTTAATAGAGTGGGGACAGAAGGTTGTATCAGAATAATTACATTTGGTTTTCTTCCCTTGTTTTCATGGTCTGTTGATCTCTCTGGATTTCCAATGATATGGAGTACTTAGCTGAGAAGACCTTGGTCCTACTTGGGACTTTTTTATGCTCCTGCAGTGTCAGTGGCAGAAATCAGGGCTAGAAGACATGTCAAGGGTTGCATACCTCATCTCCTGCCTAGGATGGAATTAGCAAGTCCTGAACCAGTCCTGAAAGATGTCCGACCAAATTGTTATTAAATACTCCAAATCTAGAGGTTTCAAAGCTGTGCCTGACAGTCTGTGCCAGTACTTTACTGCTTTCATGATTACACAGGTGTTTGCATTTCTTTTCGCAGTCGTCAGTGTATGAACCAAACTTCCTTTATTGCAGTTTAAGTTCATTGGTGTTTATCTGCTGGGAACATAAAAGGCAAAGTATTTTGTCTCTTTGTATGCAACTTTTACAAATACCAGGCTTTGATCATCAGAAATATCTGAAATCTTCTTTCTCTGGCCCACAATCCTAACTCCTTGAGGCTTCACTCATAAATTTTGTTTCTGAAACCTCTAATGGCTCTTGGTGCCATCTCCTTTTTGTTAGCTTCTGGTTTTCCTGAAGGGTGGATCCTATGCAGCCTTCTAACTGTAGTCTTAAAAGCACACTGGGTGGAAAGCTTGGGGTCCAAGAGGTGTGAAGTACTCCTCCTCTTATGTCCCTGTATGGTGTTAACCCTTTCTTGCCTGCAGATGGGCTTGTTGATTTGAGCTTAGCTTGTGACTCCATTTAAGTCACCAAACTTCTGTTGGTTGTTTTCTGTCATTCATTAGTTCATCGGTTATTAACAATAATCTCAGAGATGACTGTCAGGTGCTCCTAGAGGCTGTATGTCCTGCTTGTGAGGGTATCCAACTGAGAGCTACTATCTTTCCGTCTAGAAGTATTTGAACTTGAAGTAAGAAAGACCTGACATTCCCTGTGGGCCATGTTTGATGCCTCTTAGCGTGACTTGTTAATGTTTTGTACTGTGGAGGACATTAAAAAGAAAAAAATCCCTTAGGTTCTCCAAGTCCTTTCTGCTAGAAGTAGCAAATATAACTGCGTATCATGGGAGGAAGTGGTTGCTAAAAGATTTGCTTTTGTTTTTAGCTCTAATACAAGGCAACAAACAAATAAAAGACAAGGAGGAAAGGCAGAAGAATTTGTGTTGGATCATGTACTGTCTTTAATCCATTTACCAGAGAAAGGAGACATCACTGACCTTTCACAGCCCTGGGTTGCCTTGGTTGTACTGCCACATATTAGGTAAGAGGTATTCTAAGGTACTATTTTTATATATTTATGTAATACTTGCCTAGTTGAAACCAGTGTCTATCAGAAATCATTGTACTAACGGAAGGACAATAATTAGTAACCCTAGTTTGGGGAAACTGGGGTTAGAAGGCAAAAGAATGCTGTGTGGACATGCCATGAGTCAGTAGTAAAGTCAGGAATAGGATCTCCATTTCTTGATTGCCTACTCCCTAAATTTAGTACTTTAGTACATAGAAATGTTAATGACATGTTTCAGTTTCTGTGTTTTAAGCACTGACCTCTGGAAGGTGCAGTGAATGCTACAAGTTAAATTGTGAAGTGGAAATAGCAAAAATGACTTGCTGCTTGTTTCAGACTTGGGGTGAGCTATCTGTAATGTAATAAAGATAGATGTCAAAGAAAGCTTTCCTACACGTGTAGCTGTCAATTTCACATAGAGGTAAAAGTCTTCCTATTTATCTCGAACAGACCAATGGACAAAGCAAACACTCTGCACTGTGTGACGAATTTCATTGACTCTCTCTTCACAGTCATTGACAAAGGAAGACTCTGCAAAGGTCAGTTACAGTTTTTTCCTGTTTATTTGCTTTTTGTTGATATATAAATATAAGTAAAGCAGTTTTTCTGATGACATAAAGTATGAAAATGAATAGCAGTGGTATTGTATTCAAATCTATTGACAAGCTCAAGCGAAACTATAAAAGCAAAGCTTGGGAGGAAACACCCTCCAGCAAAGGATTCTGCATTTGCTGTTAATAATAATAATAATGGGGCAGCAAATGTTCTGCAAAGTGAAAGACATAATTGGGAAGGAAAAGAAGGAAGTGAGAAAATAAAAGGATGGAGATCAATCTAAACCAGAAGCAGTTAAGTGAAGGAGAGACTATTGACTGACAAACTCCAGCTAGACTGTTCCAGATCTATAGTGCAAAGTTTGTGACGTTGCCATCTCTGACCTCCGTGACAGCACCAGTTCTAAAATGTTGCATCTTTCCTTCAGGCATTGGTTGTCACTGGTTGTCTTCCTTCTTTGGCTGGGAAAAAAAAAGGTTTTAACTGTGTTTGCATTATACAGTGCAGTTGTTAATGAGGGAGGTTGCAAGTATTGGAAAACTCCAGGTTCACTTCTTTTGAAAGGGCTTTTCTAGGGTCTGGTCTTTTCCCTTCGTAATGCCTCTATTAACATTCCTAAACATATCTGCCAACTGGCTCTGTTGCTTTTCCTTCTCTAGTCTTAGTCAAGCATGATCCTGCTGAATTTAGCCCTTTCTTCTGATTTGTTTTCAGTGCTTGCATGCTGTCATTATTTAGTGGCAATATACTTATTCTAAGAAACTAATTCCCAAACTTTCTTTTCTTGGGTCTCATCTCAGCCCCCCACCAGCAATGTGTGCATGCAAGAGGCACGCTCTTG
Organism: Bolborhynchus lineola; assembly: GCA_025448015.1. Classification (NCBI taxonomy): domain Eukaryota; kingdom Metazoa; phylum Chordata; class Aves; order Psittaciformes; family Psittacidae; genus Bolborhynchus; species Bolborhynchus lineola. Next base: position 10,590 of record JAOEHX010034401.1, on the reverse strand, counting down.
TTTCTTCCTTTGCCCGTAAGACAAAACAAATGCAACCTCAGGCCTACACGTCTGCATTCTATTGTCCAGTCTTACACTTCTTTGCTTGATTTTCCCCACCTTCCTCCAAGATTAGGGCTCCTGGACACTGTCTTCATCCTCTGGCATTCTTTCCATCTGCATGATCTCTGCAATTCCTTCACATTCTAATAGGACTCATATCTCTTCTCACAGCCCATACAAGGCACACCCCAGCCTTGTGCTCCCTATTGGACTTGCCTGGCCTCTGAGGCAAAATGCAGCCCCCAGAACCAGGTGGTTTTCTGCGGCTGTTGTGGAGTGCAGGGAAGGTGGCTTGCAAACTGTGACAGAGCAGCAGCAAGATAACCCTGCCAGCTGTTACGGTGTAACTGCCTGTATGGAAGTGGTTACCCGTATTGATCATATACATGTGTCTGTAATGAGGTAGGAGTTGCCATCTTTGTCCAGCATAGATATACTACCAAATGGTATGAGTCTTGCACTTTGGGAACCTGTGCCCTTACACTAAGAAGCTTCATTCTGCCATTACTTGCTGTTCTCCCCTCTTTGAGGAGCTCCTTGTGGACATAATGGTGAGTGGGATTCAGCACATACCTGGCAAATGGAGCATCTTGGAATAGAGGGACATTTTCAAATGAATAAATGGGAAATGAGTGCTCACTTCCCCTTCTTTTCAATGGCAACTGTATTCAGTTTGCCTGGTTTGGGAACAGTGTTCTGCTTGGGAAGAGATAAAGGAAAGGGCATTTTTTTAATTATTATTTTTTTTTAACAACCTACTTGCTAACTTAGAAGTGTCAGGAGAAAGAAATTGCCCTACCCCTTGCTTACCTAGAAGGGCTTTAACTCTCCTGTGCTTCTGGAAAACCCTCGATCCTTAAAGGAGGCTGAGAGGTTTAGGAAGGAGATGTGATTGCTGTAAAAAAGTTCAGGAAACCCTCCTTCCATGCACTAACAAATATTCAGTCATTAAGTATCAGGAACATCTTTGTAGATCTCATACTGTATAGTACATTGCTGAAGTGCCAGAGTTTATAAGCACCTGTGTGGTAGGATCAGTATGTATTTTTGGTTCTCTTTTGCTGCATTCGTATCAATTGGGGCAGCATTTCTTCATTTCTTAGCATCATTTATAGCATAGAGCTATCTGAGACTCCTGCAGCAGTGTTTACCTCCTGATCTCTGTTCTCTGTATATGCAGGTGTGATGGAAACAGATGCAAACTGAGAGCTGCTCATAGATTTCAGTCCTGGCTTGCAAAAATAAGTAGGCACTTACTTTGATAGCTAGGGGAACATTTCCTTTATGGGTCATGATAATGGTTAGAAAATACACATGCTGGTTTTGGGATCCATATATTGCCCTGTTTCTGTGACTCCAGCTATTTCAGGATGGGCAAGCACTGTACAAACACTAGTCATTGAGAGCTGAGTAAATATACAGGCTGTTCTCATTCTCTCTCTGCTTCAGGAAGCCTGTTTGTGGCCTGCCAAGCTGTAAGTACTCTCCTTAGTTTGGCAGAGTCTTCTGAAATACTCCATTTGTTACCTGTGGACCGTGTCAAGAGCTTGGTGACGTAAGTAAACTCTTGCCTATTCTGTGTTCTTTCCTGGTTTTCCAAGGTGCAGTGAATTGACTTTGCCTTTATGTAGGGGCTTGTTAAATGCCTCTTTGTGTGTTGCCTCTTTTTGTGTGTTGCCTCTTTTTGTGTGTTAACGCTGGCTCGTTGCTTCAGTATTGTGCTTATGTAGTATAGCAATACTGTAGGCACTGTTTGTTTGAAGAATTGGGTAGATACAGTGCCTGATCAGTGATATTTTCTCTGCAAACTGAAATTTTCTTAGACAGCTTCAGGGTAGTGTGCCAAATATGTTCGTTCTAATTTCACCTAGGATTGCCAAGCTTAGTAATGTTACATTATAATGATAAAAGAGACAAGAAAGTGCTTTCTGAGTTATGTCAGAAGTCTGAACTGCTGCAATCCATGGTAGCGTTGAGATTCCACCCTGTCTTTACATACCCATGTATGTGCTTGCCACACAGTGGGAGGTTTTGTATGCTTCATTTTATTTATTGTAACTTTGTTCTGCTTATAATTAGCAGACATAACTGAGAGGCTGGGGGGATCAAGGATGATCTGTCTTCAGCAAATCCTGCTGAACTTGTCTCCCATCGTTGTTGTGCTGGATCATCTCCAAGTCTTCAGTGGCTTGAGCTTCCAAACATCCTGTTCAGTTAGGAAATCATGGTGCCCATGTCTGAGGCATGATGGAGATGAAACAGCTTGCCCAGATCAGACAAGAAGTCTTGGCAGGGAGCTTCAGTCTAGTGCTTTTCTGACAGCTTTGGGCTGGGGGTGAAACCCGCCTAAAGCAGGGGATGAAAGTAGCAGAAGGAGGTTTCCCTGTGGACAGGCAGGACTCCTTGTGTTTCACCTAGGCCTGGATTATTTTCTTTCAGTTGAAGTTGATCACTGACTGGGTACCTGGGGGAGGACAGGTCCAGCCTGCTGTCCTGAGCTTGACGAGCCTGGTTAATACAAAAGAGGAATCTCATGCCTCTTGGGCTGTCATGGATTATTGGGCTTTGAGGCAGCAAGCAAGCATGCTGGTGAAGTCTGACTTCACTGGCCTGCTGGTGCCAGCAGAGTCTGAAGTTGTGGAATTTTCCCTTAATGTTGTTACCATCACTACTGCCTTATTTTCAAGTATTTATATTGTTGCAGTGCTCTCTGTGTGCTAATAAAACACTGTTGTTCTAGCACTTTCCCTTCAGACCCCTCTGCGCTGCTGTTGGCTGATCTCTATTACACAAGATTGGCATTCTGTGGCTGCCAGGAATCCCTTTCACAAGGGAACCTAGTGGACTTGTTTGAGAAGTTGCATCCTAATATTTCCACTGGCATTTCTAAGGTAATCTGCTTTTTTGAGCCACATGCAAGATAATTTGTATTTTAACAATGTAATTTAAGTAAACTGAGTTAAGTGACAAAGACTGAAGGGAGAAATATGAGATAGTGTAAAACTTCACTTCTGTGGCATCTGTTCAGGGCTGTGTCCATTTCTAAGAGGTTGCCGTGGGGCATGAGTTAACAGAGCTTCTTTTAGACCTGCAAGGCTTGTCTCTTCCCTCAGGGTGAATCAAGAGCAGCAGCCTAATGTATTCATTTTGAATTGCTTTCTTGACGTCTGGACCTCATCCATTTCTCAGCTCTGTGAGGAACCTAGTGAAATCAGCCTCCTGTGCAAAACATTGACCTCTGTGTAGATGTGTACGTATCTGCATATGTAGCTTGCGTTCTCCTGCTTGCTTCTGACATATGTTTCCACTTTGGATAGGTCCGGCTGTTGACTGTTCGGATTCTAAACCATTTTGAGAATTCACCTTCTACACAGATTGAGGTAGGGCTAAAACTTTTCATGTAACATTTCAAAGCCATCTCTGATGTTGTCTGTTAACTGTTTTCTACTTTGCAGAAGCAAAGAATGTATCTGGTAGAGGTTGTCCTCTGCTTTTATGCTTTCTCTTTGTCCCCTTTGCCTCCTGATATTTTCTGATGTGTGTTTTGTTGCCTAAGTGGTGGAACCAGAGCAAGTCCCTTGACTTTGTTCTTTGGTCCAGAAATGGCTGGAACTCTGTACAGTTTGTTGAAATACCTTTCAATGGGAAAAGGATACTGTTAATAAAATGCATGTCGCTTGTTTGTTCAGGGTGACAGCACAAGCAAACTCCAGACAGTATTTGCCATATTACTTCAAGCAGAACTGGTGCCAGCAACAGTGAACGATTACAGAGAGAAACTTCTCTATTTGAGAAAACTAAGATGTGATATAGTGCAGCCTGCAATACCAAGTGGATCTTTGCAGGAGGTAAGTAGTTAGAGTAAAAAAGCAGTTGTCTCATTCCTTTATTCCAAGAGAGCATTCTTACTCCATCACATGGATTGCAGAGTTTTTAATGAGTATTCATTAAAAAATCAGTGAGCTCCCAGATTATGTTTTAGAATACTTAGTAGAGATCACAGCTGCCATTGCATTTAGGACTGTTGTGTTTTCTTGGCTATTTACAAGAACAACAGTAGTATCTTGATAAATGGCTCACAACCAGATTAATCAGGTTTTGATATGAACTCACATCAGCCATTGCAGATTCTAGCTTCTGGATCTTGCTGCAGAAGGAAAATCTTGTGCACCTGTGACTGTTGAAGCTCCTCTGTTGCTGAGCTAAAGGAGACTGCACTTTATGGATGTTGCAAGGGTCACAATTTTACTAGTTAAATGAGCATGGGAGGGGTTTTTTTTCTTACTATTATTTTTCTAGCTGATACTTTTTTACATTGACTTGTAAGTCCCTGTGAACAAGGGCTGTAAATCAGTCCTACTGCCTGTAGGTGAGCAAGGGGCCTATCCGGAGGCCATGCTTCTAGCCCTAGTTCAGTGAAGACTCCTCAGGGCAAACTTTCCTCTTTCTGAGGTCCCTAATGCTGCTATGGCAGCCCTGAAGTTTGAGAGGGAGGCAGGCAAGAAAGCCATATTGTCTGCTGGGCTGAACTGGTTTTGCACATTCACAGTGTGTAGGTATGTTGACAGGATCTTGGTGCAGCTTACAGTAAAAGATCTAGATTTCCTCATGCAGCTATGAAACAATGAGTGATGCAGTGTGTTACTTGCTTCATAACTTGTGTCACTTCTGAGAACTTCTTTGACCAAGATATCCTCTTTGAGAGGAAAAAAAGTTAGAGAAGGTTGATTGGTCTTCAAGATATGGTTTTTTACATCTCAAGAAGATGGTATTGTGTGTTGTTCTAGGTCCCTCTTCGGTATTTACTAGGAATGCTTTATATTAACTTCAGCCCTCTGTGGGATCCTGTAATTGAACTCATAACGTGAGTATATGCAGTTGGGTGCTGCAATCTGTGATTGTCTTACAGAACATTCTTTCCATTGTTTTGCTTAGCTAAAAATGCCCACTTTGAAGAGATCTGTGCAGGATAACCTTCATGTGAAATGTTCTGGAACAAATCTGATCTCAAATCACAATTTGTGTAGACTGATACTTCTTAACTTAGTTTCTAATTTTTCTTACTGTTAAAGGGAACTCGCAATGAACATAGTCAAATAGCATCAGAGTTTTCAAAGGTAGCAGGATTTGATGAGTGTTTCACAAATGCTTAAAGGAGCAAGAAGCCCCTCTCAGTTAACTCTCTCTGACTTTTCTGCCCTTACTGGAAAACTTCTAAATCCTGCTAATGAGGGGGGAAGACATGGTGACAGCTGAGCTAAATATCGACATCAGTGTCTGCTTTCAGCATGACTTTATCTTCTTGTTTTTTTCCCTCTGTTGTATGATTAACAAGGATGGGATTTTCCTCTTCAAGCTAGAGAATTAATAATTAAAAAATCATGAACTAGCGCTTTGAAAGATATGCCATGCTAATTCTTCCTTTAGTTCTAAATGATGTTACTTTACAGAAGTTAGTAGAAATCTTGAGAAAATTTTTACTCAATTTAAGTTCATTTGAAGTCATGAGATACAAACAGATTATTTTAATAACAATTGACATATGGGATCCATGAGTAAAGGCAAGGAAGTGCTACATCTGTATTGTGCAGATCTCCCCTCTTCGGACACCCACATTAAAGGAGTGATCAATGCATACTTACACTAGTGTACTAGATCGTACTAGTGATGCATGGCTTTTTTTATTTTCTTTTTACTTTCATGCTGCCTTACACTTCATTAGTTCTCATGCAAAGGAAATGGAGAATAAACAATTCTGGAAGGTTTTCTATGAACATTTGGAGAGGGCTGCTACGTATGCTGGTAAGTCACAGCTCCTAATCATTATTCTAACAGTAACACAGCTAACAGTGAGTGACATGACTGTTTTGATGTTCCCCAAATTTATGTGTGATGGGGGAGTTCGGTTTTTTGACTACCAGCATCATGTCCAGGGCAGAAATAGAGAGGTCTGAGAAAAAAGTGTGTCTCCTTCTGTCCTAAACACCAAGAAGGAGACAAAAAAGGCATTTCAGGAGGGAGTTGCAGGTTGCGGGAAGCCATGCAGCAGTTTTGTCCCTGCATAAGGTGACTACCTAGACTGATCAGAAGCAATGACAGAACTTCTATAATGGGGCTGACCATCTTTCTGCTCCAGAGGTTGTGTAGAAGTCCTGCAAAGTGTCTTTCTTGGGTGTACTGTTGAGGTTTGCCTGTGGGTGTGTGGCATCTGTGATTTCATGACAGAGCCATGAGCGCATGGCCGTTTGTGGATTACTCTGGTATTCAAGAAAACTGAGGTTAACTGAGGCTGTAAGGAACCCTAGAGTACTTTCTAAGCAATACAGATCTTTCAGGTCAGTGTTAAATGCAGGTGTCTAAACAGTTACATGTCACCAAAAGTATTGCTTTTGTAATGGAGGGCTGATCCCTTGCTACTGGCAATTATGAAGTAACCTGAAGAGCTTTTCTTCATCTCTTCTATAGAAATGGAACTGCAAAATGAACTAGATGAACAGGAGGAAAGCGTTGCTGAAACAGAAAGTGAGAAGATGCCAGAAGGAGGGGTGGGGGCTGTCTTCCTGGAGCAGCTGAGGACTAGAACAGATTGCAGTGAGCGGCTGGACCACACAAACTTCCGTTTGCTGTTGTGGAAAGCACTGGATAAGTTTCCAGACAGAGTGGAGCCTAGGTCAAGGGAACTTTCCCCACTTCTTTTGAGATTTGTTAGGTAGGTAAGATTTATTTTTCAATTGAGAGGACATTGCTTTCAGTTGTTGCTGAGCTTTAAAACTATGGCTATGCCATTATAGACTTTTATTTCCTGAGAGCATGGCTAGTGAGATGTCTGTTTCCAGTTAAGATAACCTTTTGATTGGAATGTAGATTCTGTTAGAAACATCACAGAAGAAGCAGGCTGAAATGGACTGGCAGTTTCTGCTGCTCAGTCTCTCATTTATTGACTTGCCTCTGTCACAGCCTCATTATTTCCACTGAAATTACTCCCTAAGGGATTAAAGTTCCTTTTTTTTTAAAAAAAAAGAAAAAAAGGAAAAAAATAAAATGTATTTTAATTTGGAATCACAGAAGAGCAAAATATTTTCCCCAAGGTGGGGAAAATACTGGATTTGTCAGAGGCTGATTCAGTTTCCTGCCCCAGGAGGGAGAGCTTACATGTGTGCACATATCAGATAGTACAGATAGTATGATGCACATGGAGTAGGTGTGATCTCATGGCAAGGGAAGGTTTCTGATACTCATTTCCTATAATTAGAAAACCAATGTTTTGCTTCCCTTCCTTGAAAAAATTGAACCATGCTGTAGTAAGTTAGTTCCCTCACTTAGTATCACACTGCCATAATCATTGTTCATCTGGCCACTTGAGCAAACACAACCCCCATGCCCTCTACATAACTTTACAAACCTCTAGTGTCTCAGTGATTGGTGTCTCTCTTCTCTCCAACAAGTACCTCCACTCTCCTTTGGTACACCTTTAGTGTATTTGTTCACTGCCTTATATCCTGCAACTTCTAGGCATAAAAGCATACACTTGCTGAAATATACTTCGTTGGGAGTTTTTAGCCATATAGTATTCCAAGACACAGTGCCATTGATAATGAGAATGGTGGTTTGGAGGGGGGGTGGGGGAGGTGTTTGATTGTTCTTGTCCTGAAACCCTAAAAAATTTTGCGCTTTGGAATCCCTTCCTTTTTGTTTTTTTTAAACACAGAAATGAGTACTACCCAGCAGACTCATTGGTGGCTCCATCTCAGGATCTCCGAAAGAGAACTAGTGATACAATAGCAGCGAAAGAAATACCTGGTGAAGAGGTGAATGATGTTGCTATGGAGGAGGAGGAGGAAGAAGAAAAGGAAGAAGGGGAACCAATTACTGTGGGACTACCAAAAAGGAAAACAAGAAGAGCTGCTGCTAAGTAAGTATTTTTCATTTTCTCTAGCTAGTGCTTTCACAGAAAGGCAGATTCAGCAACTCATGTTGAGATAAAAGCTATGTTTTTATATATTCCTTTTTCTTCTTTTGCTTGCACTTTGCTATTTTTCAGTGGACTATAAGCACCTTAGAGTCAGAAACTCTGCCTGAACAGTATTAGATATCCAAAGACCCTGCCTAGGTTTTATCATTATCTCATTACCTGCTGACGGTCTGTGGTTTATGTAACTTTAAGCAGAAATTATGTGGTATTTTGAAGTTTTTGGAGGCTATTGTATCTGCATTCCCCTGGCTTCTATGTGTGTATGTGTTTGTCTTTTAAAGCCATAGGTATTGCCAAACACTTTAAAAAATAAGGTTATTCATACTGGCATTCTGCCATTATCTGCCTGTTATCAGTCTTGGTCCTGGTTAGAATTTTTTGTCCTTAGGGACAAAGAGGTTTTTTAGGTAGTGTTTTAGACTGAAACTACATGCTCTTGTAATGTCATTGCAGTGCTGAATACATGGACAAAGTGACTCTTAGCATGAAGTCTCCATAATTCGTCTAATCTGAGTCTTTTTACCCTGATGACCTCTGTTAAATGTCCATTACAAGTACACCATAAGGGTTTGTGTTTTGCCACTTCTTCTGGAAAGGATGTGCCTTGTAATGGCAGAGAACTTTAAAATGTCACCTTACATGTCAGAACGCATTTGATATCTAATCTGAATTGTCATTGAATCCCAGGTGTTCTATAGGTGTTTCATTTTATTCCCAGATTCTGGCTTGTAACTGGGCAAATGAGCAGCAATTCAAACGCAGTGACAGTCCAAGATTTATGTTTTGGTTTGTTTATTTTTTCAGCCTTCATCTCAAAATGTCCATGTACTTAAGTGGAAACATTAGCGCTGGTAGCAGTAACAAAGGCATGAAAGATTTACTGGAGGTGTATTATTGAGTTCTGGAGTGACCTCCCTTCATCTTTGCCCTGCACAGTTCATACAGTCAGGCTTGTGCCGCGGTAGGTGAGCCCTCAGCCTGTGAGGTCTGGCTGTGGCAGCAGGAGGACCCTCGCCTGCCCCAGGCTCAGTGTGGAGTTGTCAGAAGGTGTCCTACTTGTCCTTCGGCTGAGCCCAGCTGTGGAGTAGAGTAACCCAGATGAAGTGTCAGGGGAGTTTAGTGTAAACTGCCAGAAGGTACAACTGGATGCAGAAAATCTCTACTAGCCCCACAGTCCATCTGGTAGAGGAGATCTCACACCTTCCTTATTTTGGTCATCTCTTTCTGCTCCCACATACTGGAGGTGGAGCAGATGTGGGGTGACACAGCCACTTCCAGAAGAACTGACTCCCGTCTGTGCTTACCTGGTGTAAGTCCAGCACAGTCTGTTGCTAAATGCAGCCTTTCATGTTGACAGCAGCAAAATGGCCACTAGTTAAGGACAAGTGAATAAATAAAGAGGTAAATTCACCTGTTGGTGTTCCAGGCTGGTCTGGCAGAGAGAAGCAGGCTGCATTCTGACTGATTGTATTCCTTTGACATCAAAAGCTGAGCCCATCTACTGTTACTGAAGAAATGGCCCTCACTATGCTGTGAAATTATGTATGGAAGGAGGTTGCTTAGGAGGGAGAAGAGGATACCTGTGTCTCTGGAATGGAGGCCTGTAGACTAGGGATCCTCTTGTGTCGTGTTGGCTTTGGGTTGTTGGTTTTTTTTTTTTTTTCATGTTAATTTTAATGAAAGTTCCCAAATCGTTTATAATAATGCAGGATTATGTCTTCTGGTCATTTTAAACAATGAGTCTTTTGTTTTTGTTTACAGGCAACTAATAGCCCACTTACAAGTTTTCTCTAAATTCTCAAATCCTCGTGCATTGTATCTGGAACAGAAGCTGAATGCATTATATACCCAGGTGATGCTTGCATATATTCTTAGTAAAATACTGAACAGATGTGTACAAAATAGTGTGTGAAGAACAATCTGATGGAAGAGAGATTATTTCATCATTTACAGTTTGCCAATTGTGTCTTAACGTATGTATTTTCCTGTCTGGTGTGTCCATCTGGCATAGGGGCATCATGGTGGAGTGACCTTTGATTTTGGCCTGTGCTGTATGGTGGCAGATTGAAGAACTGATAGGGATGCTATCTGGGGAGATGATTTGCATGTCTTAGTGTCTAGGTTATGAGGAGTAGTCTTTAAGAGGGGGCAAATCTCAGTGAGAATTTGCATATCAAATCTTAAAGGGTATCTTGTGTTTGTCACAGGAAAGAAATATGGGTGTCTTTGGGTGGTTTGGGTAGTCTGGTTTTTAATCCAGTCTTCCCAGATACAAAACTGGTAACTGGTTTAGAAGTTGGAAATGCAGGCTGACAGTCCAAAAACCAATCCATAGAATCATAGAATAGTTAGGGATGGAAAGGACCTGAAGATCATCAAGTTCCAATACCTCTGCCATGGGCAGGGACACCTCCCACTAAACCATGTCACCCAAGGCTCTGTCCAACCTGGCCTTGAACACCGCTAGGGATGGAGCATTCACAGCTTCCCTGGGCAGCACATTCCAGTGCCTCACCACCCTTACAGTAAAAAGCTTCTTCCTTATATCCAATCTAAACTTCCCCTGTTTAAGTTTT
>JAOEHX010034400.1:1263-21817 GCA_025448015.1 Bolborhynchus lineola | reverse complement strand
TTTGTGGGTTTTTTTTTTTTTTTTTTTTTTTTGCTAAACAGGTTCAAAATGGAAATCCATTAATTCTTCATATGTCTCAGAATAAAATGTGATACCCATGACTATTTTCCTCTGACTCTGTCTCATGCTTTTTCTCATTTTTTCGCTTCATAGGGCTATTACTCATAATGGGAGGGACCATGGATTAAATGTAGCAGAAAAAAATGTGCTTTAACATTCCTTAAATTAAATATAGGTCTTCAAGTATCATTTCTATGGAGTTGTAGTAGTAAAATAATAGGATATTGCTGGTTAGATTTCTAATTTTACTACCAGCCTAATTGTTTTAAGAGTTGATAATATTTTTGTTTATGGCACCAATAAAGAGCACTTGCAACAGAATTGAAAGGACCTATTCTAAAACTAGGTCCTTAACATACTGTGTTAAAAAACAAACAAACAAAATTACACATTGTATAAAGCACATCTATTTGTTTCTGTAATTATTTTGTTACTGACAATCATGTGCATGAGAAAATAATAGTTTTCAGTTCTAGTCAATAACAATTTATTTCAGAAATTTCAACACAAACCTTTGGTTTTTTGAGACTGTGTAAACAAGCTGTTACTGCGTTATCAAGGAATGGAAGTCGCAAAGCAGTTGTGGAAATGGAGACCAGTCGGAGAGAACTGAAATGTGTTTAAATGTACTCTCAACAAGCAATAGAAAGTTTCACTTTTTATCTTCACAAAATATGATAATAGAATATCATATGGTTCCTATTTACTCTTTATGTTTGCCAGGGACTATAATCATGATTCAATTACATTGTTCCGTTGGCTTTATTTGCTGAGAGAAATAGCATTATTTCAGTCAACCATTAAAAAATCTATTTAAATTAAAGTACGGAAAAGTGGTTGGGATTTTAAAACTTCTGATTTTCTCATATAATTAGTAAAATCTATCAAAGAACATTTTTATTAATCTATTATGATAGTCCATAAATAATTCCCTTGCAAATACATGACATGTCAACTGCTGTTTCATACTGTCAGTATTGCACTTTGGTTATTATTTTGCAATATAAATAATTGGCCAGTGACCTATGATAACAGATTGAGTTACATCATCCTATAATCATGTATGTTTTGGTTTGGAAGGGACCTGAAAGATCATTTAGTTCCAAATCCCTGCAATGGGCATGGACACTCTCCACTAGACCAGGTTGCTCCAAGCCCCATCCAGCCAGGCCTTGAGCACTGCCAGGAATGGAGCATCCACATTCTTTTCTGGGCAACTTGTTCCAGTGTCTCACCACCCTCACAGTAAAGAAAAATAACCTCCCCCCAACCTGCTGGTCACGATTCTTTTGATGCAGCCCAGGATACATGTGGTCTTGTTAAACCTCATGAGGCTTGCAGTGGTGTACCGCTCCAGCCTGTCGAAGTCCCTCTGAATGTCATCCTATCCCTCAGGTGTGTCAACCACACCACACAGCTTGGGGTCATCGTCAAACTAGCTGAGGGCACACACAGACCCACTGTCCATGTCACCAACAAAGACATTAAACAGCACCAGTCCCAACACTGACCCCTGAGGAACACCCCTGAGTTTTGGGCTGCTTGGCGTGAAACTTGTCCCAGTTTTGGGTTGCTTGGCTGTGTGTCTACTGCAGACTGTGCTTGGTAGCAGCTGTTTAAGTCCATTCTCAGCCTCCCTGATGTTATGCAGGAGGTCCTGTACCTGGGCACACCTTCACAGCTGCCTGCCCCTGTTCCAGGAGAAAGGTCTGGGCATGTCCTGAAGCTTGAGGTCTGCACTGTAGCCTCTCCCTTCAGCAGCTCTGATAGGGTGGCAGCATCAGCTGCTGCTGGAGTAGCTAGTGGAGATCCTCCTAGCTGGAGCTGCGCCTTGAGCTTTCAGATGAATGCCCACCATACTGCCTTGAGGGTCAGGTAGGATGAGTGCACTTGACCTGTGCAGATGGTCACAGGACAGTGTCAGTCAGCCAGTGGAATATCCCTCCTTCAAAGAGGCACCCTCCATAAATCGGTGTGCAAACTGCTGTGCCTTGCGCTGGCTGACACACAACACTGTTCGCCCACTCTGTTCATGGCACTCCTGGTCACCAGCACTCCCTATGGCTGCCTTTGTGGGAATGGAAGGTGGCAACCACTACTCCTGGCCCCATCCATGCCTCATCAGTTGCTCTCAAGCAAGCTGCTCCTGGGTGCTCTCTTGGGGTTTCATTAGCTCAGGATCCCATCCTGTACATTGCAGTCCCCTCCTCCACTGCAGAATGTGCCTTGTCCAGAGGTGATCACCTCATGACCATACATTACAATATTTGGCTGGAACTAAAGAATCAAATTTAAATCAACAAAATAGCATTTCAGTCTGCTCCAAAAGTGAAACATTAAAAAATTTTAAACAAGAGGCTTTCAGAATATCTAATTTTAAGCTAACATTTACATTGAAAATGAATATTCAATAAACTATTAAAATTTAAGTACTAACATCTGGCTTTCATGGAGATGGGCATAATATGATGAAGAGTTTTCCCAAATATGGTCCTAAGGAGCACTTAATTGTAATGATAAAAATAACCTTTCCAGGGGCCAAAGTCCTTTTCACAACCAGAAATGAATCTGAAGAGTAAGTGAAAATTCTTAGAGCATTGTCTCCTGTCAGACTTCTGTCTTCAGACTAGCTGTGTTCAATCAGATTTGCCAGCAAGTATTAAAACCCAATCAACTCCGCAGCTCTCTCCCACTAGAATTTACAAAACAGAATGCAAGCATTCTTCTCCATAATATAACATATGTGCTGCAAGTGTTTTCATCCTATTGGTTGTTAAGCAAGCTTCCTATTGAAGGTATCAGCATTCTCCACAGTGGTATTTTTATGAGTGATATGTATACTGAGTCTGTCCTACTGCTAACACTGTAAATTCAAGTGCAGCTTCCAGCTCTGAGCAAAAGCAAGCCATGGTAAATTAAATAGCATAGAGGTAGCTAGATTGCCATGAAATGTCTTTGAATACCTGTATAAAGCTATCTTTCTGAGAAGCACTGTAGTGAAAGCATCACTGGGACATTAACTCTTAATCATCAGTAACCACTGAGGTGAGAAGAGTTTGGATTTTTTTGTAATGCAGAATTCAAAGAGAATCTCACGAGGTTTAGTATCTGTTGGTCCTGTTATTCTTGCTGATATTAACTCTGTCTTACGATATTTACCAAATGAGTATAAGAACTCTGAATGTTTTCAGCTATTTCTGGATTAGTTTACTAACTGAACTAAAAGCTGAATTGCTTAGCTGAAAATTGTTTAGATGGGCTTCTTGATTCTCTAGTTTCATTGCTATCCTTTAAAATGAAGTATCTCTCTCTTTGGAGTCATTAATTTAGCTCCAGTTCTGGGATAGAACAGAAAAAAATGCTGACAACCAAAGTCCCTGTCTTGGGAGCTGAAATGCCACCAAATTTGCCTGTATAATAATAGTCAGGCTAATTTAAAGGCATATTAAATGACGTGGAGTGGAGGCTGAATATTTAGCAAAACCTATTGCAATGGAACTATTCTTAACCTAGGATCTATATATGTCATACTGCCAGAAAATGACAGCATAAGTTTAAGGAATAATTTCCAGAAGATGTAGTGACCTGTAGCAATGAATAGTCGCAGTATCAAAGCTTTATTTTTCACTGTGCTTTTTAACTGTGACATTATTATAACTTAAGGAGAAAAGCCAAACAAAGGGAAAGCTTTCTAATACAGATATGTCTTTGATTACAGATTGGGTGGAACTGTGCTAAAAAAAAAAAAAGTTTTCTCAAGTGCCTTATTGCAAGCAAATAAAATTTCCTAGGGGTCCATATTTTAAATTTATTATGTGTGGTTTTCCTTTTATTTTCTTAAATTATGCAGTCTTTTATTATATTTGAAGATGAACCCATAAATCATATGTGTAAAATATTAGCAGCAAGCTTTATATATAAATACTCTGTATAAGTAGAAATAAATCTTTTCCACATACTTTATAAATGTTGATCAATAATTTATGTGTCTTTTAAACACAGTACAGATATGCATATTGTGCAAGATAAAATATAAGCATATGTACAGAAGGTGCTGCAGGAAATTATAAGCAGAGATAAAATTTAACCTCTACATTTATCTAAAATATGAATAATTGCTATGTTATAGGAAATGGTAAGTAATATATGTAGTATTTATCATATATAAACATTACATTGGCAGAAGTACAATTCCTCTAAATCAAAGGAAGATGAACTACACTGTCTTAATCTATTGGTTAGTAGAGTTATTTCAAATAAAATCATAACTAAGAGCAAGTGGAAGGGCTAGAAGCAAGGATAAGCTGAAACAAAAAAGGTTGATCAACCTTGACTTGATTTTGGCTTTTTTCAAGATTAAAATGTGTTTTTCATATAAGGTCTCAATGTGATCATTTTATGAGTGAGTCAAGTGGAGTTAATGATGTTGTGCCAGTACATTTGAAGCCATATGCTGCAGAGATTCATAAAACCGCTTGCTGCTTCTTTGCATTGAAAACCACAATGTCAATTGCTGACCAGTTGTTTAGTTGGTTGGACATTTCACTAATTTTCTAGCAGTCTTTCTTGCTTACACATCAGGAAAGCACACAAACACCTTCACTCTGTCTAAAAAAACTGTTGGTTATATTTTACCACCAGTTACAGTTGCTTATGTCTGATCTCTTCTAAGCCTTCAGTTAGAAGTTTTTACTGGGGCATAGTGTGGCTTTTATTGCAGTAGCATTCAACTGTCCCAGTCACGGGTAAGGCACATTATACCTAGAGTAAGTACAGATGAAGGTTTGTTTTGTTGTTGTTTGTTTTTTTTTCTTTTTCTTTCCTTGTGGAATTTGCAGTGCAAGTAACAAAATATTAGTGTTTTTTTTTCTTTTTGGTAGAAAAATGATAACTCCACTTGAAATCAATATAAGTTCTGTATTGCAAAGGGCAGAATGTAGCATTTGAAGTTTGTATCCAGGGTTTCCATTAACCCTTGTCAGTTACAATCAGAAATTTGTTTAAAGAAGATGCGGCTTTGGATTTAAAGTATTCACGTTATGCTTTAAAGCTTTTTAAAACTGTTGCTTGCATATAAAAGCATTGCTACAGCAAGACTTGTAAGAATATATTCTTCAGCTTATTCATATTATTTGTATACTGGGGAGATATTAATTTTAGTGTAATTTTATTTTAGTTGGAAACTAGTCACATTAGTAACACAACAAATAATTATATTTAATGTCTAACTCCTACATACAGGCTTAAAACTCAGTTGAAATCTATGCAATGGAGACATCTAAATGCTTTCTTTTCGATATACCAAACATACACTTGTGACACAGGATGATATTCCTGAGGCTTTTTAATAACTGCCATTAAGTTTTATGTGAGTTTGGAAAAAGTGTGCATTCTCTGGGAGGGAAAAAAAAAGGAGAGTCTCAGACTACTGAGAAAGAACAGATGTATATGTGAGGAGAAAGAACACCGATAAATTTATCAGTAAGGAAAAGCCACACAAATACTGAATTTGACAAAAAAATGCAGATGTTAACATGCTTAACTAAAGAAACACAGAAGGAAGATTTTTTGTTTTTTGTTTTTCACACTGAAAATACTTTACTTCAAAGGATTCTTTGGTTGGTTGGTTGATTTGGGTTTGTTTCAGGGGGTTTTGTTTGGTTGGTTTGTTTCAGTTTTTTTAACCTAGAGGTATGAGTATCTGGCTTTCAAATTATGTAGTTCATGAACTCCTGAAATTCTCACTATAACTTCTATATCTAAGCTGTTGACAGTTTACCCCATGGAAAACTGGATTCAAAATATTGAATCCAATATTGAATTCAATATTTTGGTTTTTATTTTATTTTTTTATTAAGCTGGGAGAGATGAATACTAATTAGTGGTTAATAGATAATATTCTTCACTCTATTTAGCTAAATACTGAAATTACTCCCATCAGTAGCTCCTCATAAGCTCTATGTTTTTATCAAAATAGAAATAGCAATGTGTTTTCCTACCCAGTTTTCAAAAAAAGCCAAACTGACATTTTTATAGCACATTTGCTAGACTAAGGAAAACACTGGTGGCACAGTAAACTGTGGAAATGAGTTTTGCTTTCAGTTATTATTGCTTGGAGCTGTGACCTGAGATCCATACTTCCTGTCTGCCACAGTAACAAAACTTACAATTCTAAAATTCCCAGAGGAGTATTGCTATCACTGATTGCACATCAAGAAGTACTGTCTTCTTGTTATATTTTTAGGTTAAATGAATACAGGTGTTGTTAAGGATGTTGGTTTTAAGCTAACTGCTAAGGGTACAATTATAGATACAATTCATTAATGAAAAATTGGATACTGTATTTATAGAATTATAGGAGTATCAGTCTTAGTGTCAGCTGAATGGTACTGTTGCCTCTATGTGGGAAATATCAGCTGTATTATCAGTAGTTTAATAAACAAATGAGAAAAAGCATCTCGATGAAATCCACTAGTCTCAGCTTAGGAAAAACATTCCCCACACTCACTCTAATGATTCCACTTCTGCTCACATTGTTAGCTTCTTGGAGTTAGAAGTATTTGTCTATACTATCAAATGCTTGGTTCTCCCAAAGACTAATGCTGAATTTGTTTTGTTACATTGTGAAAAATAAGTTAACAAACCACTGTCATTTCTATATCCAATCACTCTTCAGTAACTTATGAAACATGTTTTTTAAACTGCAATTTTCCTAAGAGTGAAAGTTTCTTCATCAACACTGAAAATGCTAGGTGGGAAGAAAATAAAGTATGTTACAACATACTGACTGTAGTTTCATTTGCTGCTTTTTGACTCAAATCATCATCACTGCATTATATTATTAGTAGTTATATCTGTCTAAAACATTTTTTTTTCTTCAGTAGATAATTATTAAGGCTTCTCTATTTACCAAAAATTTTTGATGGAGAAATTAACTGTGTGAAAAACAAAACAAAAAGACAAAACAGGAAAACCCAACTGACTGAAAAGATTTATTACTGTGTCCCACATGCCTTTATTGTGCTCCAGTGAAGATTCAGTGTATATTGCCAGTAATAACTTCCTGCTTTCTGATGTTCATAACACCAGAAAAAACATTGACAACATTAGTGTAAATTTAGAAGAGAACAACAAAAATGAATAATGGCTTGATGAGACTGACAGAGAAAAATTGAGGAAATTCATTATGAAAAGCTTGGGTACACAGTTACTGTGCACAGGAAACAGTTCTTCAGATGCTTTTGGGGTGTGAACACAGAGTCAACTGTAAATTATCCTTTGATTACCAAGAAACTTTTATTGATTTTGAATACATCATACTGGAAATACTATATCGCTTAAAATAGAAATAATTTATAATATAAATATTCTATTTAATAATCAATTCTATTAATTGAATTTATGAAATACACTTTTCTCTGTGTCCGGTGGCCAATTTTTATCAAAGTATTTTTGTATCTCTATTCTTCATATCAAGTTCTATATCGTGATCTGCTGCTTTTTCATATTTTTCTAGCATTTTCCCTATAATATTTCACAAGGTAGTTTCATTCAGATATTGAAAATTCTTGATAATTAGTTTACACCAAGTTGTTCTGCATATTACTTCTTCTAAATACCCTACCTCAGAAAAAGAAAATATTAACCCTTTCCATTTCAAAAGACTTTGATATGGAATTAATGGGAGAATAATATATATACTTTATGTCTTCAAAACATATTCTTTGCTTTTCAAAGAGAAAATGTAAGTTATTAAGAACAGAAATCTTTACAATAATGCAGGTAGTACAACTGTTTGCAGTAATAGCAATTAAATACAGTAATGCTAACATAAACTTTAGATTTTCAGTGTTGAATATTTACCCCTATTCTTTCCAATATAAAAGTTCATATGGCTGCATGTAGATTATTAGTGTGTACTTTAAATTATCGGTTAATTTAAAATGAAAATTTGTCTCTGAGAAGAAAGAAAAACTTTATTAATTTTAATCAGAACTTCAGGGCAAATAGTGTCCCACTGCTTCTTTCAAAGCAGGTGTAATGAAGGCATATAAATGCGATCTGGGCAACTTCAGAGTAGCAATTTTTGTCTGTATAATATTTAGGAATTGCTTTATCTACTTTTGTATTGTTTCTTTCCTAAAAGAAAATAGCTCTAAAATAGACATGATTATTCTGTAGGGGATGTAGGCAATGATTTTATGTTTGTACTTTTTTTAGTCCACAAAACCAGCATAATTTCAATCATGTAAGAGGGAGAAGGGGGGCAGCATAGGTGGGAAGGGCAGTATTTGTTGTTTCTGGTAAATTTATCATTACAAGTATGGAAAAGGCAATCTGGAATAAATAAGTGTTCTAAACATATAAAATGAAGTACTCCAAACAGCAACAATTCATGCTCTATATGATTTTATTCATTGAAAATAGAGTACAATGTATTACTTTTTTATTTATTTTCAACTCATAATACTCAGGTGCTGAATCTTGTGGAAGTTCTCAGAGAAGATTAGATTATAGAATATTTTTCATTTGATAAATTCTGTGATTCTGTCATAACTTTGGAATATGAGAGATGATGTAAGTAAGCTTCTTTGTTTTTTCATTAGATCTGACAGTTTTATTTGTCAATAACCTTTCAGAAGAAAAAAAGATCAAAACTAACACCTCCCCCAAATGCAGATCAATCAGTAAACTCTGGGGAGGGAGAAAAATAATCCCTTTTAGTTATCACTATGTCTTTTGTTTTTGTAGCATGGAATAAGTCATATATTAAACATTTGTTCTGCTTTTTGAGTTAGGCTAATGTTTTTGTAATGCTATCTGAATATAAAAAATGCATGGATCTTAGATGTATTCATCAACATAAATTCTGTTAAATGAAATTTCTGTAGTTTGCTCTGGTTCACATACTGTGAGTTTCATCTTGACTTCATTATTCTATCCTCCTCAATTCTTAGGTAAGTTGAAGACAACAGGCCATCCCCAAAAATTTGGGGATTTTCCTGTGTTTTATTTGTGATACTCTACGGTGAGTTTAAGTAGCTACCTCCTCGCAGCAGGCCGAAAATACATTGGCTGTAATTCTTTCAGATCTGCTTTTAGAAAATTGCCTCATGAAGGCATGGGAGGGGCCAGGAGTTAAGTGGCTGATTTAAATGTGTTGTAACCACCACCATCAGTCAGGCACAGAGGCAATTAGCTCTGGTGTAGCTGCATTCTATAGTGGATCAGTTGACCCCTGGCATACACCCCTGAGCCAAGAGAACACATGTGGAGCTCAGGGTCCCACACCAGGAGCCAGCAGCAAACATGAAACCAGCTGATGAGGTGTGAGTGGGGCCAGGAGTGAGGCAGCTATGACCTAGAGTCCAAATGACTGTGAAGAGGGTGGGCAAACAGGGTGTGATTCTTCTCCTTTACTGTGCTCTCCAGAGACCCCACCTGGAACACAGCCTTCAGCTCCAGGGACCCCAACACAAGAAGGATGTGAACCTGTCGGAGTGATTTTAGAGGAGGCCGTGTAACATGATCACAGGGCTGGAGCACCTCTTCTTATGAAGGCAGGCTGAGAGAGTTAGGCTTGTTCAGCCTGGGCAAAAGAAGGCTCTGGGGTGACCTTATAGCAGCCTTGCAGTACCTAAAAGGGGCCTACAGGAAATCTGGAGAGGGACTTTTTATGCAGGCAGGTGACAGGACAAAGGGGAATGGCTTTAAACTGGAAGTGGGTAGATTAAATTGGATATTAGGAAGAAATTCTTTACTGCGAGGGTGCTGAGGCACTGGCGCAGGTTGCCCAGAGAAGCTGTGGGTGCCTCATCCTTGGAATTGTTCAAGACCAGTTTGGATGGGGCTTGGAGCTACCTGGTCTAGTGGAAGGTGTACCTGCCCATAGCAAAGGGCGGAGAACAAGATTAGCTTTAAAGTCCCTTCCAAACCAAATCATTTTGTGATTCTATGACTCTGTAATTTAGTAGAGTTTAGTTGCTCATGAAATACATCAAAAATAAAGGTTTTTAAATTAGTGATGTTCAGAAGACTTCTGTATGTGTAATTCTGTCAGTCCTCTGCACTGATGTCACTTTAGCTCCTTTGAAACATGGTTTTTCAATGCCTTTAATAATTCCATAGGTACTATGACTCCACAAGTTCCTCAGATGATAGCAAACCCTCAAAGATTTCTGGGTTAAGAGAAGCAGAAATTGTTCTTTATTCAACCTGTATCAAAGCATATTTTTTCATGTTACTCATGTTAATATTGCAGGATAAGAAATTAATGTAGACATCCTATTCAATGAAGAGTTCCAATAATAAATTTAACTTTCTTTGAATATACTTATTTAAAATTGTGATGTCTTTTTCTGCCTATTTCAGATGGATACACTACATTTCTCAGAAGCTTTATAATACAAAATTTCCTTTCTTACCTTTTCTCAGTATGTGTAGTATATTTCTGTAATTTTACCCTAAACCAAAAATATTTATGAAATATATTCTCTGTTCAAATAGGAACACAAAACTGCACAAACACACAGAATTTACAGATCTTGACTCACCTCCTTTATATTGATCTGTAACTCTAGCATCAGCACAATACTGGTGGCAAATAAAAAAATAAAAATAACAAAGGGTGAGAATTTTGATAGCATTTTCATTTGCTTTTAGTTTTGCAAAGCTCCATAGCTGCAAGGTAAAGTGCTGGCTGTCATATTTACAGAATTGATATTACAGAAAAATGCAGCACAAAGAGGATTACTGTTGGAACACAGTTTTGTAGAATGATAGGACTTCAGCTCCCTGAGGCTGAACACTCCAGTGTGCTATAAGTGGATCATCATTTTTTTGTAGGCTAACCACAACAGCAGAATAAAAAGCCACTCCAAAATCATCTATTAATGTTACCCATGAAGTCCAACGAAAATCATACAGACAGTCATACTTACTATAGCAGTCATTCAGTGACACTTGACACTACTATTGATTTTCATTTCATTATCCCTTAGCTGGAGAGTCTCAGTATTGTTCATCTTTCTAACTTAGTACACATACCAACAAAATACTGGTGGATCAGTTTATTTTTACAGAGCATCCCATTTTTCTGGATGGCAATAAAAAAAAAAAAAAGAGAACAGACTTTGATGTAAGTTGCTTGAGGTTTTTTTTTAAAAAAAATTTGGTTTAGTGCTAAAAGTAGTCAAGGAATATTCCAAATGAGTAAAAACAGACAAGATGCCTGGAAAATATGGATCACTGAAGGCTGTTAGGAGAGCACACCATCTTTTTTTCATAATACATTTATAAATCACAATCCTTTCCTTTTTCTGCTCCTTTTCCATTTTGTCTTATTTTCTCCTTCTGTTGAAGTGCTATTATTTTTTAAAAGTGATTTCCTTTTTCCAGTGACTTTTTTTAAAACACTTTGGACTGCGTTTGCTAGACAAAGAAATACATGTGAAATAATATTTCAGATCAAACATTGTATCCAATATGAAAAAAGCATTTAAATTTGTTGACATTAAAGCTTTTGCAAATGAGCTTTTACAATCTCTTGAAGAAATGAAATAGACTGAAATATTTTAATTTTTCACCACAGGTAAGTTTTCTAGACCTCAGATCTCTTTTGCAGTCATATTTTTGAATCAGCTTAATATTTGAGTATTTTTTAAGGTGTGTGAATTTTGTGCTGATATTTGAATGATTCCTTTGTAGTCTTACACAAACAGGACCAGAGGGGATGACTGTGTGAGGATTGCATTATACATTATTTTCAAAATAAGGTTTGTATTGTTTTCCCTGATGAGATGACTTTTCAGTCTTTTTCTGTGTGCTGTGAATCCAACTGACAAATGAAAGTGGCAGCTTTATTGGCACCTCCCTCAACAATTTAAAGCTTTTCAGGCCATTTTTGGTTTCCCAGCATTTCACTGTGTTTCAGTCTGTAAATGAAGCAGAAACGCAAAAGCTTTGAAAATTAATGCTGTGATTTTGTAGCTGTTCTCAGTACTTGGTGTTGCAGCCCCAAATACGACACGTATTGCAACAGCCAGGGCCCTGTTGAGGGATGCAGGCAGCCCTGCCTTGTCCTCATGGGCCTGCTGCTGTACCTGCCCAGGGACCAGGAACTCTGGACTTGTCAGCAGCCTGTGCCCAGACTTGGCCCCAGCTGCAGCACCAGTCCAGCCCCTCATTGCTTCTGGAGCCACTGAGGGGTCTGCTGCTGTACTTGGCTCAGCCCACCACATCCAGGGGCTGGAGGGAGAGGGCAGTGCCTTGCATGTGGCCAGGTCACCCTGGCTCCTGCTCCTATTCGCATCCTCAGGGCAGCCTGAAAATCTTTATGGACCTATGCCCTAAAGCACTAAACAAGGAAAGGGGACTCGCTGGGTTCCCATCAGCACTGCAGTATTGCCCTGGTACTTCCCCCTTTTCTTCTTCTCCCTCTTCCTCTGCAAGTCATCATCATTCATGTCACATAGCTACTGGGTGTGAATGTGAGCTGGTGGATGACCAAGCCCTGGCCCAAAGGCTTGTGTTACATAGAGTGTATAATAAAGTAATCAGAGCTAAAACTGTGGGGTTTCTTTTCCTTCCTGACCCCCTCATCCAGGCAGAAGGGGCTCCAGACAGAAGAAGCAGTTGTCAGTGGGAAGGGATATTCCATCAGCTGGCAATAAACCCATGTACCATTCTATGACCTAGCTTGCCTTTAAAAATTTTATTTTCAGTGTCTGGGCTGAAACACTTCAAGTAATAAGCTCTAGATAAAGATCTGAGAACTTAATTGCTCTGAAGTACTATTTCCTTATTGAAAATCATGGAAGTGAGGAATTACTTTGTTTCCTACATTTTTTAAGATCATATTAAGGTTTATAGCTTTTGTTCCTGAAATTAGTTTCCATGTTTTGCTGGCTCTGCTGGACACTATGTAATTATGTTAAGAGTTCCTGTGGTTCTCATTATTCTTTCTTGCTTGCTGTTGGTGCATATAAATAAATTTCACTCTTCCCTTGTGGCCTATGCTGTTTACAGCCAATACCGTCTTGGCAGGACTGTATTAGGAAAGATACAATGAGTCCTGTTCTAGTAAGGGTAGAAGGTAGCTGTATTCTACTGGAATTTCTCAAGGGTTGCAGAGGGTTTTCTGGGCATTGCTGTTAACTTCTCTAGCTTCAGCGAGACTGTGGGCAGGCGTGACATAACTAAGATCTTGGCTTTCTGTACCTGGGATACCAGAGTGGTATTTCACCAAGACAATAACAAAAACCAACATATAAATTATATATTAAAATTACTTTGTTTGGCACAGCATGCTTATCATGATCTCAGTGACATTAGGAATATGAATTGTTGTGTCTCCACTTGCAAAGCTCAACACAAGATTTTTATCTTCACTAAACACTCCACAGTATATAATATAACCATTTGTTGTTATGAACAGAAAAAAGAAAATATGATACCTGCCTGGAAATCCTCCTTGAAATTCTAACACATCTAACCATATGGAATAGGGGGTTTGATCTGGTGTTTCAAACTAAGAAAAGGGATTGTTTGGGTTATTTTTATTACCATTATTGTTTCTCATAAACCTAGAAATCTAAGCCAAAAAAAGAGCTTACTGAAGTGGCTTAAGTTCTTTCAATGAATAGAGGAAGCTGTATCTGTCAGTAAATGGTTTTATTTGTGAGATTCCTCTAGCCAAATATTTTAACCCTTTTTTTTTTTTTTTTTTCCAAGTGAGCAGAAAACAGTATCAAAGATGCGAGTGAATGGAAGGAAAAGGGGAGACAAGTGCTCTTTAAGCGACCTTAAAGACCCATGACTTTACCTAGAAATCTGACAAGTCACTGGCAAGGCTTTGGTGAAGTGTATAAAAAATTATGTCACTTATGTCTGCCATCTTAAAAATCCTTATAAAATAGAAGAGAAAACAAAGATCTGTTATAAAAACTAATGCATTAACTCAGTAGAAAGTTACATTGTCTTATGTATTAAATCTGGTGATATTTTTACAATGTAGGGGTGTTACAGGATTATTTTTGGAATATTTTGTTACTCATATATGGCACAGTGTGCAAACAGTTATGGTTCTAAGGAGCTTAGCAGAAAGTGTTCTCATTGTATGTGTGATTATTCATGTTTGCAATGATAGCATCAAGGTTAAAATAAATAAAAGAAATAGTATTTTAAATAAATTTTTTAGTATGGAATCTTGCACTGGTTTTGACTAGGATAGAGTTAATTTTCTTCATAGTAGCTTGTATGGGGCTATGTTTTGTATTCGCGATGAAGGCAATCTTGATAACATAGGGAAGTTTTAGCCATCACTGAGCAGTGCATACCAGTATCAAGGCTGCCTCTGTTTTTCACAGTCTCCCACCAGCAGGTTGTAGATGCACAAGAACCAGGAGGGGACACAGCTGAAACAGCTGACCCAACCTCACCAAAGGGATATTCTGTACCATATGACATCATGCTCAGCAAATAAAGCTGGGGAAAGAAGGAGGAAGGGTGAGAGGCACTTTGAGTTATGGGATTTGTCTTTCTAAGTAACTGTTACACATGATAGAGCCCTGATTTGCTGGAGATGCCTGAACATCTGCCTGTCAATTGAAAATGGTGGATGGATTTCTTATTTTGCTTTACTTTCACATGCAGCTTTTTTTTTTGTTGTTGTTTTAACCAAATGACAGAACGTTCACAAATTATGTTTGTTTTCACTTATAGAGATTAGTAGAAACATACATTACTATTTACTCCTGAATACTTAAAATTTGGTTCTTCTTCAATTACAATTTTAAATTTTATTTTTTTTTCTAATTTGAAACTGAGGTTGCTACTAAAGATAATGCAAGTAAGAATGCCTATCAATAAAGTAGCAAAATTGATTTTGTCGTCTCTGAACTTGCTTACTGTTCTTCCTCTTCCAGAATTGTTCATTCTTTCAAGTTACTTTGTAAACATTGTTATTTACCACTGCTATACAAATATGATTGGGACTCTTTTTAAAAAAAAAAATCCAAACAACTCCCATAGACAACAAAACCCAAACACAAATCAAAGAGCAATACATTGTAGTTTTGCTTACTCCCAATTTATCTCTATAACAGTTATAATACAAACGCATAACTGAAATAGATTTTTCTGCTGTAGTCATTTATTTAAGTGCTAATTAAACAGGCTCAGACAAAATTACTGAAGTCTTGAAATTATTCCAGATCACATAAGACTGATGCTATACTTGTAAAATTTTAAGTTTCTTTTTCAGCACAATCAGAACTTAGAAATTTTCTGAAGAAAATTACGTCTTCATAATATTTCCAGTCTACTGACAAAAATTTAATGAGAGTGTTCGTATACATTTTGATTTCCTAATCAAGGAGGCTGATATAATTTGTTAAATGTCTTTCTCCACTTTGATTGATTTTCCAAACAAAACAAATTTCTACTTCTTCCCTTCATTTGCTTTATAATACGGAGAGAACATCAGACAGATTTTCATGGCAAGGAAGAGATTAAATATCAAGGAAGATATTTCAGTCTTGGTTTGGATCAAGACTGAAAAATCAAATTCACATTTTATAGTGTGATAGTTCAGATACAGGAATTAGAAATTCACAGAGATTTATTATTTGCATACTTTGGCATGTATAGTCACTTCTTTTTTCTTACAGGCAGCAATATTTTCCTATAGGTAAACATGAATGTTGATTGGAGGATGAGTCCAATCTTTGGTGGTTGGGAATGGTTTTTCACA
This sequence comes from Bolborhynchus lineola, assembly GCA_025448015.1. Taxonomy (NCBI): domain Eukaryota; kingdom Metazoa; phylum Chordata; class Aves; order Psittaciformes; family Psittacidae; genus Bolborhynchus; species Bolborhynchus lineola. The sequence continues at coordinate 6,006 of JAOEHX010034400.1, read as the reverse complement.
AGGCTGTCAAGTATGTCTTCAGCCAGTAAATGTGAAAATACAAGGGAAGTGGTCAAGCTTAGGCTTCAGGGTAGCCAGGTTTCTTACTTGAGACTTTTCTGCTGTTAAGAAACAAAACCATGCAAGCCTTTCCTTTCATTTCTCCATCAGTGCACACTCATGATAAAGCAAAAATCTGTGTGCTTCATGATTTGGGCCCTGTCCTTTGAGATGTTTGGGAAAGACTGTAATTCATGTGGAATATGGTCTACAGTAGGACAAATTGGTTGCTACCTCACATCATACATACCACAATACTGTAATAATATCAGGGACTAACACATTACAGATATTTCAAATATCACTGCTACACAGAGTTTTACAGTAGTAAGTGGACCGTGCTGTTCAGTTTATTCTTGTTTATGTGTCCTTTCATTTTTCATTTTTATTCTGTTTGTGCTGAATTAGATAAAGAAAATAGGCAATTTTATGGTTTTCCTCCGATCCCCTCTTGTTCAAGAACTTGTTTTTCCTCTGAGAAGTAAGATATGTTAAAAGTGCTGAACAGAAATTATGCAGGAAAGAAAAAACAGTAGGAGAAATATTATTTTATTTAGATTTTAATCCCTTAGAGCTAATTTGGAAAAAAATGTACTTTATGATTCTAAAGCAATTCCCTGTAAATTTCTAGCTCTGTACCACTATAACATTCTAGTTCAATCCAGTTATGATAGAATAATCTAGTAATTCCATAAATCATAGCATACTGATTTTACAATTCCAATACATAGCAGTTGCTCCCACAGATATCACAAAAAAACAAAACAGCAATAGCTTATTAGCTGAGAAACAAATCTTAATATTTTTAAATCTGTAAAATATCAGGCTGTGCCTTGTATCTACAACCTTATATTTAGTTCCATGCTTCTTTTCCTGGACATACTTCACTCCTCCATTGGACAAAAAAGCCCCTGAACTTCTTTTCTTCTTAACCCTCTCTGTCCTTTTCTTTTCTCGTACATCTTATTCTAACAAATACTGGAGACAGGTTTCCAGATTTTTTTTTTTTTTCCTGAAAAAGAAATGTTGCTTAAAATTTATTCTTAAGGGGAATCTAAAAGATGGAATTCATTTTACTCCTCACACAATTTCTGTTTTCTACTTGCAAACTGCTCACTAAAGACTTGCTGTTTCACTATCCTTATTCCAAGGACTGCATACATGGAATTTTCTCTAGAAACACCAAATTCAAATGAAAGACAAAGATGTAAACGGAATAATACTCCAAAATTAGTCGTGCTTAAAACCAAGCATGAACATAACAGGAATCTGTCACTGCTCAAAACCCTTTGCACATATAAAAATTTGTGTTAATTATTGCTGTAGTTAGGACTTCAAAATGTTATCTATGCAGTCAAAATACAAATGATAATCATGACTAATATAGAACTGAAGTATAATGAGGTTGCAAAAAGTAAACTGGTTAATTAAAACATAAGTTAATAGATTACTTTGCTAATCATGAATTTATTGTAAAATGTTTTGTATTTTGAAAATGTCATAATTTGAGAATTATGATGTGTCGTTAGCCTGGGTATATATTGTAACTTAAAACTGAAAATGAAAAATAATTTATTCCAAGGAAGGCCTTATTTTTTATTGTTCTTCTGGAAATAAGACACCTTCTTCTTAAAAGTTGCTTCTATTGTATCACCAAGTGAATGTGTTTTCCTGAAATATTATTTTGATATAAGTGTAAAGAGCTAAATTTATAAAGCTGTGCAAGGACTTCTTTGCATGTGTAACTTTACATATGTGTTATGACCCAGTAGCTGGTGGAAAGAAGCTTGATATTACAGCAATTTTTATTCCATTGGGTCCACAATGTAGCCATAACCAAATTAATGCTCTAGACACATTATTGTCCAGACTGAATAACTAGATGCCAGTGCTTTTTAGTCCCTACTCAAATAATGTTGGAAGTCTGATGTCTGATACTGAAGCTACCACATTTGGAACTTAATCTCTTCACAATTTCCAACCACCTTGTCTGACTGTCAGCAGTTATTTATGTCTTGTTTTCTGCATTGCAGTATTTGAATGCATAAGTAAGTGGGAAATGACAGTTGTAAAATTCTACTAAAACCAAGAAGTATTGATGAGATTTGATTATTAATAGCAATATATTTATGATTGCACCCTATTTTTATCTAAGGAATAATTTGCTAAACTAGTGCTAAAGATTTTCAAAGGTATTTCTTTTTAAGTAATTTTCATAATACTGGAGCAAATATAAGAACCAAACAGAAGAACACTTTCTGTAAAAGTCATTTTGCTCCAACTGCTTAGACTGATACTTCTGGAACCTTTCTGACCCCTGAATTACTTGATTATTACAGTATTATTCTTAACTGAGTTACTTACATTTCTTAGAATCATAGAATGGTTTGGGTTGGAAGGGTTCTTAAAGAAAACCTAGTTTCATGTGCACTGCCAGAGGAAAGGGCACCTTCCACTAGCTACGTAGACCAGGTTGTTGGCCTTGAACAGTTCCAAGGATGGGGCATTTACAATTTCTCAGGGCAGCCTTTTCCAGTGTCTCACCACCCTCACAGTAAAGAACTTCCTAATTTCTAAATTACCCACTTTCAGTTTAAAACCATTCCCCCTTGTCCTGTCACTACTTGCATGTGTAAAAACTCACTCTCCACCTTGTAGGATCCATTTAGGTATTGGAAGCTGCTATAAGGTCAGCTCAGAGCCTTCTCTTCTCCAGGCTGAACGTGCGCAACTCTCTCAGCCTGTCTTTGTGGAAGTGCTCCAGCACTGTGATCGTCTTCATGACCCTCCTCTGGACTCCAACAGGTTCACATCCTTCTTATGTTGTGGGCCCCAGAGCTGAGCACAGCACTCCAGTTGTGGTCTCTCTCTTGAGTGGAAAGCATACATGTATACATATCTTTCATGGACTTCAATTATTTCTTGAGCTTACACTTTTCACTGCAGTTGATAACATACAATAGATATACTTTGTTGGTATGTTACACTGACTGCAAAGTCAGACAACATCCTAAATTGATTGTTCAGTCTGGCCTGGTATTTATGACAAAAATATTGAATAAATAAGTTTCTTCTGGATTTAGGAGAGCCAAGAACTGTACTGTAGCCTGTTAGAATGGAAGCAATCACTTATCTTCATAGTTCATTGATGCTTGGTTTCAATCATGCCACCACGTTTTCATTTTCCACTTACTGTTAAAAAATCCAATGGGGAAAGGTGTTGATTTTATAAAAGTTCACCTGGAGCATCAGAAATCTGTACTCTTCTATCACACATTCACAGTCTTGCAGAATTCTTATTAAAATAAATCATTTAGGTATGTATGTGAAAGTATTAGCTTTCTCATCATTTATAAATGCAATATATTAAATGAACTGTACATACAAAACCACTAGATATTTTATTGACTGCTTTAAAAAGATTATTGTAGAGCTTCTGCTTGCAATGTGGTGCAAGCATCATACAGCTTACACCACACAGCTGTTAAACCCACTTAATCTGTCATGGTTTAAGCCCAGCTGGCAACTCAGAACCACACAGTTGCTCACTCACTCCCCTCCTTCCTCCCTCCTCTCTGGGAGGGATGGAGAATCAATAGAGTATAACTCTGAATGGTTGAGATAAGAACAGTCCAGTAACTAATATATAACACAAAAATACTGCTGCTACCACCAGTAATAATAATGATAAGGGAAATAACAAGGGAAGAGAATACACCACCTGCTGACCGATACCCAGGCTGACCCAAGCAGAGATCTAGCCTTTCAGGGTAACTCCCTCGAGTTTATACACTGAGCATGATGTGCTGTTGTATACCTCTTTGGCTAGTTTGGGTCACGTGTCCTGTCTCTGCTTCCTCCCAGCTTCCCCTCCTCCCTGGCAGAGCATGAGACTCAGAAAGTCCTTGGTCAGAGTAACCATTACTGAGCAGCAACTAAAAACATTGGTGTTATCAGCGTTGTTCCCAGGCTGAAAGTCAGAAGCACAGCACTACACCAGCTACTAAGAAGGAGAAAAATGACTGCTACTGCTGAACCCAGGACAATCTTACTTGTAGTAAGATGGGATTACCATTAATATAACTGAATCCTCAAAGTCTGGACATCTGCTATTAACAGTGATAAGGAACTTGGGTCATTATTGTAATCTTTTGAATATCACTTAGTATTCCCCCAAACTGTTCCTTTTTGGCAGCACAATCTATGTAATGTTGCAAAGAGCTTCTGAATGCACAGTTGTAATTAAAAAATATTAAAAAAATTAAAAACCTGTTAATTTTGCAACTTTGATTTCTATTAGAAATTCCTGTTCCTTTTTAATTTCTCAGCTAAAAGAGATAAAGGAAGAAAGGGACATGGGTTCTTTCTTTCTGGAAGAATCACTGCCTATTCACCTAATTTTGAAAATTTCAGAGTGTAACAAGTGACTGCTTAATATCCCAGTCTTGGAAGTGACTGTATAAATGATATGATTATGCCTATAGCCTGAGCTTTTGTGAATAAATCTTACTTAAGTGATCCCACTGAGAAACAGTTATAGGTAAATTCTTCATAATTATAGCAAGGGAAGATGATCACTACACTTTCAAATAACTGTTTATGAGACAGCAGTTACAGGTAAGGCCATTTTGACCACATTACAGCTTGTGTTCCAGCATTCTTCATGCTTGGTCATTGCCAAAGGGTTGGACTTGTCACTGTAAA
>JAOEHX010034398.1:0-15061 GCA_025448015.1 Bolborhynchus lineola | reverse complement strand
TGCTGTGGTATGGAATACCTCTTTGGTCAGTTTGGGTCAGGTGCCCTGTCTCTTCTTCCTTCCAGCTTCCCCTTCTCCCTGGCAGAGCATGAGGCTCCGAAAGTCCTTGGCCAGACGAAACATCACTAAGCCATAACTAAAAACATTGATGTTATCAGTGCTGTTCCCAGGCCGAAAGTCAAAAACAGAGCACTGTACTAGCTACCAAGAAGGAGAAAAATGGCTGCTACTGCTGAACCCATGACAAGACTATAGACCATTTCAGCAAGGCTGGCACACTACTGAGAACAAGGAGAGTGCTGGTATTAAAGCTGCAGATTTGGTAGCATCTGGAGATTTCCACATCTGCATGGAAAATTCTTAAATAGGAGATCAATGTTCATTTAAGACACTTTATATTGCAAAGGTGTTAAAAAGCTTCAAAAGAAGTAAAGCTTTTATATTCCTCAGGCAGACTTTAAAATACAGTCCTGAGTAAATCAAGCTGGTGCATAACTATGTCATAAAACATAGAAGGGAGACGTATTGCATGCATTATCACTCAATGATTCTGAGAATTTCTATAGCTGTGATAAGAACATCCCTGGGTGTGAAGATCAGTGAGGTACTTTCAACTCCTTTTAACATTTTTTTCTTTTTTTTTCCCTGTTTATTCAGTTTTGTACTTGGGTTGGTGAGGAAAGGAGATTATCCTCCAACTTTACAAATGTTGTCGTGCTTACTCATTTCCACAAGCTTCCTCTAAGGTCAATGTTGAAGAGGCTACTGTTAGAGGGTTTTACGTCTGAAGTGTATCTCCATGGCTGTTCAGTTCTTTGTTCAAGAATATGTAGGAGAAAAAAAAAAAAAAAAAAAGGAAGAAAAATAAATATTGTTTTTCTAGCAAAAATTTCATTTTATTTGAACAACGTAGGGCCAAGATTCATCACACTTCAAACTTCCCAGTCTGCTTCCTTTGCACTTAACTTAGAATTATTACTGCTTTTAGCAGGAACGTATTTTCTGTCCTTCTTGTTTCAGCAATGTAGTCTCCCTCAATCAAAAAAAAAAAAAAAATCAAGCAATTTTACTATCTATGCAATTAAGAATTTCTGAAAAAAGGAAAGGCCTGACTGTTTAAAATGAAATAAAATATCACTGAGCTTTAGAAATACTTATTTTTCGTCCTTAGAGTGCCAAGTCAAAATGTCATGTTCATAAATCAGTGAATTTTTTATGCCTTCATATTTGGGCTGTATCACAATGGAGTAGAAAAATTACAATGTCATTTGTAGTAATCACCACCATCTTACAAGTACTCTAATAATAACATGAAATAGAGTTGAGATTTAGGAGAATATCTTACAGACAATTTCACTAGATATCACAAACACTACAGACTACTTATCTTATTCTGTATTTATTCTGTCATCCGCCAGTGGTGCAAAATAAACTAGGGAAGATATGAAGAAGTTTGAAGAAAAATAAGTCAATATTACATGCATTATGCAAGTTTTTAATGAGGTCACTATTTACTTATGCTTCATGTTATACTCCTGATTTTACATCAGAAGTTCACAAAAAAATTGACTTAAAAGCTGGAAATATAACTTTGATATCTAAATTACAATAACAAGTGGCTATGTTTGACAGCTTTAGAAAATTCTTTTCAATATAATCGTCACTTGAAACTGCAGAATAAAAGAAGGGAATGCAGATCAAAATAAAAGTAGTTAAAGAAAAAAAATAAAAAAGCAATTTACCATCTCAGAAAAGAATAAGAATGATCAATCCTTTTTGTTTTTAGCAAGTATACAAAAAAATTTAAATTTAGCATAATAAGGAGCAAAAACTGTACTCAAATATGTGCAGGCATTGTTGGATTTTGCTCGTGAGGATCATGGTTATTTCTTCAGTCCCATGTATTTTTCTCACAATTAATAATGCTAAAAAAAATGGTTTTTATGCTGGAAGGTAAAAGAGATTTTATTTTTTTCAACATTTATGCCTACTGTTGTTTGAATCTCTGTGCTAATATGAAGACCCTAATTGCATATCATACATGTATTTAACAGCATTTGAATACTAACGCTGCTTTAGAACAGTTCTAATTATCTAAATTTTAACCTGTTTGACCATCTGAACTATCCTGCAACTGCATCAGGAAAATTAAAAGCCTGAGTTTTTTATTCCACCAAGATGTAAGAAATTCCCTGCAATGAAGTTAGGCTCCCTGAATGTTAATTTGATATGTGGTCAAAGTTGCTCTGTAAATGTAAGAAAAATGCTGGCAAGTCAAAATCCTATGTCTTTATTATGAAATAATTAAAGGTTATAAAAATGCGAGGTCCCAACAAGCAGGGGAACAGATGCAGGTTCTAAAAATACCTAGCCTTGATTTTAAAAATTAAAAGATCCGCAACTTATGATGGCTGACTCTGAGAAAGTGAGAAGGTATGTGAATTCTGCAAGGACTCCTGAAAATAGAGCAGGACATTTAAGAGCATCACTTTACACACATAAACCATTTCAGTAGACTTATCTACATTATTAATTCAATTTTTTTATTCTAGAATGTACACTGTAGGTGCATGCATCTATGTGTGTATGCTGTTAATCTTCTATCTTTTGCTTTAGTTGTCTCTTACCAATTCATATGTACTAGAGCATAGATTCAGTTTGTAGTATGCTTAAATTGGAAGAAAGGAATCTAAAAGAAAAGACTCTGAAAGAAAAGAAATTATAAAATGTCCTTTTGCTTGCGAAACTCAGATGTTCAGCTAATATCTACTGATATTTTCCTACTTCCGCACTATTTTCTAATGGAAACAATAGTGTAGACAGCTCCATGAGAACTCTGAGAGCCATTGTTATTTTCCCCTACTAAGGAGAAAAAGTACAAAGAGTTTCAAGAAATAGCTGTGACTTAGAGTCCACATAAAGCTTTTAAAGTTTCTTTTCTTTTATCCAGACACTAGTTATTTCAGGGAAAGCTGTGTTTAGGTGAGATAATGGATTAAACCCAATACACTACAGGTAACTTCTAGAAGGTTTGTTTTGGGCTTTGGTTTTGGTTTTCTTTTTCATAAGGGAGCCAAACTTACCTGGCATTTGGACATATAACAAATATTTCTTTGCTTTACACCACAAAAGCTGAAAAAAAAATACCTAGCCTTGATTTTAAAAATTAATAACATAAATTAATGAGCATAACACATTGCTTTTGATGTCTGTATTCATGGACAGCATGCTGTATTATTTGTCACTAGACTGGATAGTGTGTTATTATTTTTCAGAATGTTTTAGTTCATATAAGAGTGATCCAGATCATGCTCCTGAATTCCAATTACAGATTTGTTTACCTGTTGAGAAAGTAGATGGAAGATGATATACAAACTATTACAAATTTCAAAAATTGAGTGAATGAAGTAAAACATCAACAATAATATATTCTCATCAACATATACAGTTTAAAGAAACCTAAATATATTACATTACTTTTCATTTTTGACCAGTCACAACCTTGATAAATCTGTTTCTAATTTTGAAAACTCTGTGTGTGTGTGTATGCAATGGAAAATCCAGCCTGTTGACAAGGTTTTTATTGCCTAGGTTTTTTTTCATTAACAAACACTTAATATATGTAGATTTATTTTTGTATACATGTGAAGCGTTTGATTTTGAATGATACGTTAGGAAGAAATGCAGTGAAAGAAAATAATATCAGCTACAGTTGAATATGTTTCAATGTTTATTGATGTTCTCAATAAAGTTTATTTCTGGGTTGCAAGTAGCTCTACAAGGAAAAAAGAAAAGATTTGGTCTTCCAAGTTATATCTTAAAAAATAAGCATGTTGAAAGTGTGGTGCCAGGTTTGATCAGGTTTTGATGTGAAAAACAAGTCATGTTTTCTGAACGATATAATTCATTTTGATATTTGTAGAGCTACAATTATATTGTAAAATACTAATCTGAGATTTGCTTTTCATTTGCTTTTTCCAAACTACAAATAAAGATTTTCAAATTACATTCATAACTTGTACAGGTATCAAATCTGGTTCCTACAATTAAAAAAAGCTGGAGAGATGATTCATTATTCAGACCTTCAGATGAAAGTCTTGCCGAGTTTGGAGGTTTTTGTAAAGATTATATGAAAGTGCCTATGCATTTTTGTTGTCAAACTGAGCTAGGAATCTTACAATGCTAAAGTATGTATTTTAGTCCTTGTAATACTTCCAGAAGTCGGTTTGAAAAATCCCACAAAGTGGGGGGTTTGTTATTTAATAACAGATTGATAATTTTTTACAATGACAAAACTAACCCTCTAAATGAGCAATTTACTGGAATCTCCAGCAGTTTGCTACTTGGTTGTTTTGGTTTGTTTTCTTTTGGTTGTTTTTGTTTGTTTGTTTGTTTTTTGGGGGCTTTTCTTGGTTTCTTTGAGGGTTTTTTATGTTTGTTTGTTTTTCTTTGGTTTGATTTGATTTGTTTGTTTGGGATTTTTTCCCTAGTTCAGTGTTAACTTGTTTCATGATTTCTTTGCTCTTGAAGTCTCTATATGTGTCTTGCTCGCTACCTCCCTTCCAAGCCCTTTACTTCTGTGACAGCCTGTGCTCAGCTGAAATTCCATAGGACAGTCACCACAGAACATGATTGTAGAATTAATCTGGATTTAAATTGACATAAATGGCCATGGCATGGTCAAATGTCATCCACGTTTGCATATCTTGTAAGATCATTCAATCTGGCTTTATATATTTTTTTCCTGTTAGGGAAATGTATGGTTAGAAGGAAATAGTAGCTGAGGAAAAATGACCACATATTTTGTTTTATAGTCTAGAATAGTACAGTCTACAATCAGAAAGCACTAATATTATTTCTATCTGTCTACCAAGTTATAAAAAGACATTCAGGACTTTGTAGCTGGAAGAGAGAAGAAAAACTAATATTTGTGTTTTTTTGTAGAAAGATGGCTAAATTAACTTTTATTTCAGGAGATTGTAAGGGAATATTACTGACATGAAGGTTATGCTGCCTAAATGCGGAGACAGATTTTTTACTTCACTTGGTATCTGATGGATGTAGCAGAGCAGGGCTATGGAGGAGTTATGGCTCACAGATTACAAAACCACTGTTACAGTGACCTTGGGGCTTGGCAGAGTTTAAAGCAGCATATGAAGTATATGAGCTAGAGCCATCTGCTAGAAAACAAACTGCCATACTTAGCCAATACATTTATCTGTCCCCAGCACAGGCCCCTGTAAAAGTGCCTGTAGATCTCTTGTCCTCCAGAAACTGGCTTTTCTGTTTGCTTTTTCCAGGTTGCAAGCTCTTGGGGCATGGGGAGTCACCATACGGAAAGAGGACACAGCCTTCTAGCTCTGGGCTGTCAGAGCAATGTGAGGCCTTTGACTTCCAGACCTCAGATGTACTGTCTAATGCCAGTTCATGGCATCTGGCAATAAGTTGTGTGGGATGGGAAATTATTATCAGTATAAGACTTACTTTTAACTTTAGAGAAAGAGAAAGAATGCTATCTGTATTAGAAATAGGTTTGGGTCAACAGCAAACATTACCAGCAACGTACTTCATGCAATTTTATATTTCCTATCATTCTCTCTAATTTTTTTTTCCAGTGCTTTCTCTGCAGATTTTCCATCCCAGTGGATTGTGATTTAGTTATATATGTGTTTCTGATCTTACATTATATCACACTGACAGTTCATAAAGCGCAAAATACCAGTGAGGCATTTTGGTAGGACATTTTAGCTTTGTTCTGACTTTGAGTGGAATGAAATATGTTCTGTTAAAAAGGGAATTTATGGAGGTAATCACATGGAGTGATCTCTCTCAACAGAACTCTTAATTTCACACCTTGTTCATACAAGAAATAAACCTTTACTAAAGGAATGTGTGTGACAACGAACTGGAACCTTTTCTGCCAAGGCACCTAAGCTGTCTCTATGTACAAATATGTGGGATGCAGAATCAGGCTATAAAAACATAAAACCTTGTCAGTTTGGCTCACAGATATCATTGATCAGGCTACGACATGGAACAAGTTCAATGACTGCACATCTATCTTTTCCACAATTATGTTTCCAAGCTGTAAATTACTCTGTGTATGTATTTCTGTAGAATATCTCTTGATATGTGCAATTTATGCTGATTTATTCTCCTTTTCTTTTTCCTTGCGTATGTTTATGTGAAGAACAGGCTTGATCTGTATATCTATGTATGTCAAAGGAGGACAAAAAGACACATGTATTGTTTTCATACTTATGTACCTGTTCTTAGGTGCCCAGGCTCTGTCAGGGGACTGCAGGGCCCCTTGTGTGAAGCAACTAGGGCTGCCCGGTGCCAAACACAGCCAGTGCCAGACACATTCAACAGGCCCAGCTCAGGGCATACCTGAGCCCCACAGACAAGATGGCAGTGCCTGGGGAAAGCCTGGAAGAAGAAGGGAAAAACACTGGATGGAGAGAGGAATAGAGCAGGGAACACTGAAGCTGGCAGAGGAGATGCCTCATTTTACCCTTTATATGGTTCCACTTTCCCATATCACTTCAAAACATCCTTACCTTTGAATACCTAAGCAGTCCCACTGAATGTGATTGGTTTTGGTTGGGAAACTAAAGCACACTGTAACCTCTAGTTATGTTGTTAACATTACTATATCTCAGGTAAAATTACTTTCATCAAGCTGTCTTGTGCTTTTATCTGTATCTTTAAATATTCTTTTGCCAGTTCATCTATTATACAAAGAGGCTTAATTATGTTATTTATGTGAATCATAATATTTAGCTTCATGCATACAGAACATCTACCCACATGAAGCTGGCAACAGGGCTTATAATTTGTTATATAGTGCCAAATATTAGTGTGTTATATATATGTACTGCTTGATACCTTATTTTCTCTGTAACCAGGTTGGATTTTCCTTTGTTACATATTTTTCCTATATTTTTCCTTTGTTACAACTTACATGTATCCTAAATTAATGTGAATTTGAAGTGTGTTTCTTCTGATTATAATTGGCATTACAGAAATGCAATATATTCTTAAAATTTTTAGCAAGGAAATAGTATTTTCTCAATGATTCTTCTCTCTTTATATCACAGTCCATACCCCTAGAACAGTTTTGACCATCTCAAGTATATCTTCTGTGCTTTAGACATTTTGACTTATCAGGTAAAATGAAACTAGATAAACACATAGAAATACCTTTAATTTCATTCTCATTTTTTCTTGTTTTTATTTGTTTGGTTTTTATTGTTGTTGGTTTGGTTTGTACAATGTTAGTCTCTTAATTACTGTAGGAGAACAAAGGAAACTAGACTATTAAATCTTTGGCTTAGCATATGAATTATTCTCCCATTGCAGTGCACACTGGATATTTCAAATAAAAGCAGGAAATTTTAGTTAAATAGTTAACTGGGCTAGTATTACATTTGTGAAAGTCATATCATGGACTGTAGTACATCATATTTTACCAACTACTAAGGTAAAAATATATATTAAAAACTTGGTTCCATGCATATATTACAATACTGCCATCACATTTTTTGTGTATTTATTTTGTAAGCACCATATAAATGAATAAGATGCTAGAAAACATTAAGTATGTAACACAGCAGCAGTTCATGTGTTTGAAAATTGGATAAGTACGGTATTGCATTGCAATTCATGCAATAGACATTGAATTGAAAGAAATTTTCTCACATATGTTGTCACATATATTAATTCTTTATGATGCAATGATAAAATTGAAGTGACTCTGAAATTTAATCAGTTTTAGAGGGACAAAGTACCTGTTCTTGAGAGTTTTAGGAGATTCAAATACTTTTGTTCCTCCTTTCCTTGTTGCATGTGTCAATTGATGTAAGTGGCAGGACTTCCGTGAAGGTTGGCTGAGGCTAGTTTCATTAAGGATTGCGCACTAGCCTCATGGACCAGCGACACTGTGACGTTTGGAAACAGTGCATCAGGCAAGCCCATTCCAGCTGGTCACTGATTCATAAAGACCACATCATTGATTTTTATTACCATGATGCCACAAGGGAGTCCTTTGCTGTACCACCTGATATCTTAGTAGGGTGGCGGCGTTACCTGCCCTTCCCTGACACAGCTCCTTCTACTATAGACTGAAAACTGGATAGGACTCAGGCAGTGGACTCTCTGCTGGATGGTGAAACTCCTCCTAGCCCTGGGAGATCTGCAGTTCTGGAATGATTGGGCAGCTATTCTGTTCTTTTCTGTGTAGGAAGCAGGTTAATTCACTGTTTCAAATTGCTATATAATAAATTCTTTGTCTCCAGGCTTTGGATCATGTCCATAAACACTGTCAATAGCAACGCATTTTGGCCATATGGTTTTTGGGGCTAGCGTTGCCTCTTGTAGGATAAAAAAAAAACAAAAAAAAAAAAAAAAAGGAAGAAATAAACCCTCTTTATTAATCTTTATATTGTCTTCTAATGTGGCCTTTACATTGCCTTTTAATGTGGCCTATGTAATTGTTTTGTCCTTTGTATTTCAAGTTACTTGGGGCAGGAATCACATCCTAGTTCTAGTGCTTTAGAAAGTGCATTTTAATTACTCAACAAAATCTAAACAACAGTTGTGATGGCTTGACACTTGCTGGCTGTTTGGTGGCCACCAAGCTGCTCTGTTATTCCCTTTCCTCATCTGAACAGGGAAAGAAAATATAATGAAAAGCTAATGGGTCGAGATAAGTACAGGGTGTCCAGGTTTCAGCTGAGGTAGTTAATTTTCTTAATAGCTTGTACAGTGCTGTCTTCTGGATTTAGTATGAGAATAAAGTTGATAACATACTGGCGGTTTAGTTGTTGCTAAGTAGTGCTTACTCTTAATAAAAGACTTTTCAGTCTCTCCCGTTTTACCAGTGCAGAGTGGCACCAGAAGCTGGGAGGGAGCAGAGCCAGGAAGCTGACCCAAAGCAAAGGGGTATTCCATACCATAAAACTCATGCTCAGTGTATAAACTAGGAAGAGCTAGCCAGTAGCCACCAGTCCCTGCTTGTGGATGGGCTGAATGTTGGTCAGTGGGTTGTGAAAATCATAGTGTACATCACTTGTCTTCCTTGGGTTTTATTTCTTTTTCCTTTTATCGTTTCCCTTTTCATTATAATTACATTTTATGTATATAATATATTCTTTCTATATAGTATATATAATTATTATTTTATTTTCATTATTAAAGTGTTATTTTCTCAACCCGTGGGTTTTACTCTTCTTTCCCTGATTATGCTCCCCTTCCCACTAGAAGCGGGGGAGCAAGCAGAGATGTTTGCCATACAGCAAACTGATTTGTCCATGGTTTATGATGTCAAAGCAGAGATTGTGCTCTGAATGAGTTCTATTCTCAAATTGTAAGTAAGTGTTGGTTTTTGATGGAACACCAAATAAACTCATCCAAATATTTTTCTATCTGGCTGGAATTTGAGGAAGAATACTGACAATATTGACAGACTTTAAAGAAATCAGGTGAAGAAAAGAAACAGGTATTTTAAGCTCAAAGCAAAAAAATAGGTATCTCTTAAAAATCTCCCCATACCAGTATGTTTTCCAGCCTATTGGAAATGTAATAATCAGACACTATCTTTGGGAAAATATATTGATATTTTAAATGACAGCAAATTAATCTAAATTTCCCTGCCAAAACCCTTCAAAATCAAATGCTCAAAACCAGTTCAAAATAAGCATTGAAAAATACTTACCTTCTATAAATGTAATTAGAACCTTTAAGCCAAAGGGGCATTTCTAAAATACCAGGAAAATAGGATTCCTAGAATATTAAAGCTGATGTCATCTTAGCAAAGATAACAAACTTGTACCAGTGGCACAATTTCCTTATATTTATAAATCATGATATGTCTAAATGAATTCATTAGGTAAGTGGAAATCTTAAATAAGAGTCTTAAGAAGGAGGAATTGCCATTATTCCTTTGAAAATGTAGACTAGCAATCAAAGACATAAAACGAAATTTTGAATAGTCATATCTCCTGTGTGTCATTATCTCATTACATATATCTAATGTTAGGAACTACTAACTCAGTTGTTTTGAGGGAGACGTCTATGTGGGCTGATTATTTGGAAGCACATTCTAGGGTACACTTGTTTCAGAAGAAAAATGCTTTCAACAGCAAGCCAAAAAAAATAGAGACTATCAATGAAATGCTTCAGATGTTTTGTATTTTAATCATTCTTTTTGGAAAAAGCAAAAGACAGGTTTTCCTTTTTCCATACTTCAATCCATTTTATAATTTTTTGAGGGGAAGTAGGGGTGTGCATGTATGTGTGAGTTTACAGAGGTTTCTATTTTTTCTTACTCTCTCTTCTACCACTTTTTTTTTTGTCTACTGTAAGCACAGACAGTTCCCTTTCTTCACAGAAATGTCAGAAATGTCACTACTGCATTTGCAATTTTCTTCCAGTGTCAGCTTCTTCAAGTACTGCAGTCCTCAGCTCTTTATAGACGTGTGAGCCCTACTACTGGTATACAGGACAACAACTGCAATTCCCCTTCTCCATTAATAACATTATTATTATTTTATAGTAAAAATATATATATGTAATGCATATACCTTTACCAGCATTTTATCATACTGTATAGTCTCTTCTGTGTGGTAGAAAAATCAACATCTACTACTTCAGAAACTGACAAATAGAAACACATATACAAAAACAATAGTCATTGAAAAAAAAACCCAAAACCAACAAACCAACCCCCCAAAACACCAAAAAAATAAACCAGACAGGGAAGATCATGGTTACTGAAAGCAGGTACTTCTATTTTTAAGTAGCAAAAATGAAGCCTTTCCAGAAGACTGCATTAAATGGATAGCACATAAGACAGGTGAACATTTAGCTTATGAAATGTTCTCACTGTATTTGGGGAATTAAATATAGGCTCCTCAAATGACTATTCTTCTTATAAGCCAGACAATTGATCAGAATGTGTTTCTTACATTTTTCAGAAGGACAACATATTATGTGCTTTTTTCCTGCCTGTAGTACACTAAGTGAGATGTATTTTGGAGGAAGGCTCCAGACCAGAGAAAGAAATGGAGACTAAACATAACATGGAAACATGGACTAAACATGGAAAAGTAACACATGAATTTGGGAGTACTTTAGATTTTAACAGATTTATTTATTTTTTATTTTAGAATGTATGGCGAAAAAATATTTTTCCTATGAAATGTTGTTTAAGAAAAAAATATATTCAGTATAAAATTACTTTTCTTTCAACTTGATTACATAAAATACTTCTGGCGATAGTTACATATGGGACTGTTGTCCCATATTTCTCAGCAGAGCTCACAGTACCAGTCAATTATTTGGGGACCACTTTATTTCTCTATTCGCTTAGGATTTCTTTCCTCATTGATCAGTGGCTTCCCTTGTTGAGTAGTCTGTCACATACACTGAAATTTAATTTACCTTGGTTTGTTTTTCTTTGAAGAACAGTGTGAGGGATTGCTGTAAAAACTTCTTAGCTAAGGATATATTTCTGCTCTTTGCAACACCTTCTGCTGTAGTTTGCCTGCCATTGTGTCCTTACATCTTGATTTTTCTCTGAAATATCCATTCTTGTGAAAGCAAAAGAAAGAATTTAATTTGAATCCTTTCAGAATTTTTATCATTAAAAAATCTAACTAGCTTGCAAAAATATAAAGGTTCTTCAACTATTATCTAGGAAATAAACACACATCTGCACAGAGCCAAAACAAGCAAAAAAGTCCAATTTAAACCTTCAGAATAGCGTAAATCCTAAATGGTACATATATGTTGATTCACCCCTCTCTGGAGACATGCAGTCATTCAGACATTCAAGATATATATATGAAACTCTCTAAAAGCATCTTTTAAAGACTTATAGTTCAATACTTTCATAGGTACCCACATTATAATTTCTTCTCTGGATGAACTAGATAACAAATGATACTTGAAGCAGAGTATACTGCAGTTCAATTCTTCACTGCTCATGCAGTACTATTAAGGATTCCTATAATATGTTCTGCCTGATCAAAATCAATTACTGTCATTATTCACTGTTAGGAAAATTAATGCTAACACGAATATGAATGTAACAGTAGTGCTAGCATTAACAGAAGTCTCAACATCATACCTATATCCAGGAATGAAGAATGGAGAGTTGAAAAGGTGATAGAATTGTTGTTTACAGCATTTCAGAAAATTCAGCTAAAAATTCTTTCACAAGAACACGACAGACAGGAAATTTCTCACTTTCTGTCCTCAAGGATTAAGTGTATTAAGACTTTTGAGCTGTAAACACCTAACGTTTCATTTAAATGTAGCAAATTAATGATCCATTTCAAGTAATTTTCCCTAATTATAGCCCTTGGAAATAAAGATTTTTTTTCTGGACATATTTCTTTAAACTACTGAAAAGCAAAAATGTGGTTTTTCTTTCTAATATTTCTCTGTACTCTAAAAGGAAAACCTCTCAATAATCTATCTAAGGTATCTCCAGTGCAAGTTGACCTAAACTAGCATTTCTGCTTTAGAACACAAGAAAAATTATCAAGAACAGTTCAAAAGAAAGCCAGGTCACTGGAATTTGGAGAAACAAAGCTTAAAAGGTTGTTATTCACACAGTTTTGATAAAATCTGAAGGAGAGTAAACCAAGGTTTAATACTTGATGCTGATCAGCATGCATGAAACTTGACTATGTTTCGCAGAACAGTAACGCTCATAATGGTGTAATGAAGTGGTTGTTTAGGGGACAGATCAAAAACACTTCAATAATAATGCAGTGACCCTAACCCCTTCATCTCAGGCTTCAAATAACTTGTAGCAATCAACAAAAATCCCAAGGAGAGTTTTAGAATGTTTCTTTGGTTTAGGGTCGGGTTTGTTATTTTTTCCCCTTTTCAATTTTTTAAGAGCCTATACCCTTTTGACTTTCACTCATGAAATGAGAATTGGCAGTGCAAATCATTTCAGTCACCATTAAAAAACTTACTGAATAAATCTCTAAATTAATGATATGAGTTTAGAAACAGTGCTAACTCATTTCAGCTATACATTTACATATTCCACTAGATGAGGTACTAATTTGAAAGAATGTAACATAAAAACTTCCTTTTTGAACAAGCAATTCAATAAGTAACAGTTTTAGAATAAATCTGATTTATGAAATGTGACTTAGTCTTTCAATATAACATTATTTTACATATCTTTTCCTATTACACCTTTTTAATATCTCTGGGTGTTCTGCTTTGTTAAATGGCAGTACTTTTTTTCTTTTGCCTTTTCCAATTAAAATTAACTATCATCCCTTACAAAACCCACAAAATAGTGGATAGTGTCCTGGGTGCAGCAGTAGCAGTCATTTTTCTCCTTCTTAGTAGCTGGTGCAGTGCGGTGTTTTTGACTTTCAGCCTGGGAACAGCGCTGATAACACCAATGTTTTTAGCTCCTGCTTAGTAATGTTTAGTCTGACCAAGGACTCTCTGAGCCTCATGCTCTGCCAGGGAGGAGGGGAATATGGGAGGAAGCAGTGAGAGGACACTTGACCCAAACTGACCAAAGAGGTATTCCATACCACAGCACATCATGCCCAATATGTAAACTGAGGGCAGTGACCTGGAAGAGTTCGATCACTGCTTTGGTCAGAATGGGTATTGGTCAGCAGGTGGTGAGCGGTTGTATTCTCTTCCCTTGTTATTTCCCTTATCATCGTTATTATTGGTGGTAGCAGCAATGGTTTGTGTTGTACCTTAGTTACTGGACTGTTCTTATGTCAGCCTATGGGAATTTACATTCTTTTGATTCTCCTCCCCATCCCTCCAGGAGTGGGGGGAAGAAGGCGGGAGGAGGAGCTAACCAGCTGTTTGGCTGATTTATGGCTGGGCTTAAACCACGACAGATGCTCTAATAATTTTAATTCTTTATCAAAAATACACAAAATTCTCATGTAATTTGTTCAGAACTGAACAAATCTACGTCAAGATACAGTTATTACCTTCTGATGAGTACACAACAATGTTGAGGAACAGAAATTAGGTTTTAATGAAAAAGAGATAAGTCCAGATGAAGATTTCAGTCATTACATGTTTGGGCTCTTCTATGGCAATAAATCTTCTTTTATCTCAAAAAAGGAAAATGCAGAACATTTAGAAAAAAATAAATCTGTAGTTCAGAAAAATAATTGATGCTAGAAGTTGTCAGGGAAGAGGTGGCTGACCTCCTCTATGCCTTGCCCTGCTTAGCAACATCCCTTAGCAACCACAGGCTATTATCACTTATCACAGAGGAGAGAATCATAGACAACAAAATGCTAATCATTTTTGCATCAAACAGGAGGTGTGTGAAGATTCAAGACTGTTTTTTTATTTGGGTAAACTCATCAGAGATATCTTTTTCATTAAATATTTTGCTCACTGTTTTTAAAATGTTCATATTAATTAGCTGAGGTTTTTTAATTTTTGTTTTGTTTTATTTTTTAGTTGTTTATGTAAACATCTTGTGTCAACAAATTCTACCTAAATTATCCTAAAATTTTGTATTTTTTTTCCCACGCCTATGGAAAGTTAGCTATGCACCTCTTCTCTGTGGCCCTCTACAGTCATTTATTCTTGTATAAGGTTAAGTCATATTGATTTTATTTGATAATCTTGAATATGTGAATCCAGAAATTCAGTTATATACTCCAATATTTACCCATTCTTTCCGAGTTAACCAGGCATCTCCTCCCTGTGTGAAGGTGGTGCAGAGGTTGTGCCAGTCTGCCTGACTGCACATTGCACAGGAAGTGCTGTCTTTGTGGCTTTTCAACCCTTGAGCCTTGTGGAAATAATTGATCAAAAAAGAAGTCCCTCTTCTGTATTAAAACCCCAGAAGTTTGCTATAGTAAAAAAAAAAAAAAAAATTAAAAAATACTGTCCTTGGTTCAACTGTAGCAATCATTTTTCTCCTTCTCGGTAGCTGGTGCCGTGCTGTGGTTTTGACTTTTGGTCTGGGAACAGTGCTGATAACACCAATGTTTTCAGTTACTGCTTAGAATGTTTTGGTCTGGCCAAGGACTTTCTGAGC
>JAOEHX010034394.1:7784-19479 GCA_025448015.1 Bolborhynchus lineola | reverse complement strand
AGGAGGAAGTTCTTTACTGTGAGGGTGGTGAGGCACTGGAATGGGTTGCCCAGGGAAGTTGTGAATGCTCCATCTCTCACAGTGTTCAAAGCCAGGTTAGACAGAGTCTTGGATGGCATGGTTTATTGTGAAGTGTCCCTTCCCATGGCAGGGGGGTTGGAACTAGATGATCTTAAGATCCTTTCCAACCCTGACTATTATGTGATTCTATTCTATTTGATTGTGCTCTTCAATTCATTAAGTTTTAGGTATAAAGTCATTGACTTGTGGCCAAAAGGATTTTTCCTGACTGCTCTTCAGCTACTGGATGTCCTCTTCACAGTTTTTGCTGCTCATTTGTAGCTTCTCTTTCTCACATGCTGGCTGTCTGGTTCTGCCTCCTCTGTGTTAAGCTGACTTGTGTGCATTCCCGTTTGTATCCCTGTTAGTGCATCAGAGCTAATCTGAAATCCCAGGGTGTTTAAAAAGCTCAGTCTCTCTTGCCCTCAAGCTGACTGTGCTTTCACTCTGGTGTCTCTTCAGAGTGAGAATCTCTCTCTGTCCTGTTCCTGAGATGATGACCTACTTTTGTTTGCTGAAGGAAAGATGTCTTCTGCAAAAACAGAGTTCCATCTTCCTGATTTGTTCTCTGCTAATCAGCTTTGCTGTGACCTTGCCCATCCCATGAACTGTGATTACTGGTGAAGAACTGGTGTTATGAAACAGCAGTTTCACCTTTCCTAGTAACATGAAAAGCTCGGAAGAGTGTGGAAGCTCCTGGACTTGTCTCACAATAGCTGCTTGCCTCTGCAATGCTTTTCTCTGTGGCCTAGTTTGATGCTATATGCAAGAAAATGGGGCTCAGTGTTTGTCCAGTTGCTCTAAAACATTAGCACTGCATTTCCAGTATGGATTTGATTGTCTGAAAGTGGCAAGAGTGAAGAGCTCTGTTGTGTGCATAAGGCTGCCAACTCCCAACAAAACTTGTCTTGAAAGCACTGACAGACTTAGTGTCATCTGATGGTGAGGGGCAAATCAGTGCTGCTTATTCTTGCTTCTGAAGTGTTCCTGACATAGTAATTCCCCATGAGACTCATCTGAAGAGACTCTGAAAGGCCAGTTGCAGGTGAACATGGAAGTTCTTTCCCTCAGCTGCAGTCTGCTGGAGCTGTTGGCGAAGGAAGTACAGGAGGTAGTGACATTTGTTTTTGTGACTCCTGATGTCTGCTGGTCCCTGTTGGTTTTTAGAGTGCAAACCCTGATGTCTTGCAGCTGGGTTGCCCAGTCTGTGACCCACGAACAAGCAGGGCAGTGCTATGCTGCTCAGCTGGGCTCTGGAGTGGTGGGAGTGGAGCCTCACAAGGGAGCCCATTTGGGTGTGAAAGCCTGAGTCTGATGGTGAGACTGTGCAGTTGTGCGCCTGTGTTGTGTGGACAGCCAGTTACCAGGGGACTTAACAGGATGCGTCCTCTTCCTGAAGGCAAAGAAGGCTGGCTGCTGCAGCATTCCTGGCTGGTAGCATTGTTGGGACTGCAGCAGTCTCAAGTGCTTCGCTGAATGGAGGGAAAGGAAAGTATTTAACCTTTTCTTCCTTCCATGGATTTGAACCAAATGTCTTTAGTCAGTCAGCAGGGAGGAAAAGGCCAAAGAGATTTCCTGTCTGGCTTGCAGATCGAGGTGACTGTAGGCAGTTTTCTGTGTTGCTTGTTCTTCTCCGAACTTCTGCATCACCTCCTCTTGCTCACAGCTAGTTACAATGTGTGAAACATCCTCTTGGGGATTAACACATACAGCACAAATGGCTGCTGAACTCCAGAACCTGATTTGTTGTCCTTTGGATGGAGACTGGCCAAACTTTGCTGCAGCCTCCTTCTCCCAAACCAGTGTCCCCTCAGAGAGCCTCTGCACTCACTACTGAGTTCACTATGGCTTCTTCAAGACTGGAAGAAACAGAATCCACCAGAGAGCCTAGCACCTCTCCAGGATCTGGTGTTCTGCATACACCCCCCGACTCCAAACTGTGCAAAGGTTTTGGCTTCTAATGATTAGGTCCTTTTTCTTGATCCCATAGCACAGAAATGTACTCCCTAGAGGTGTGGTCTAGATATGGTCATGTCTGAACTTAACAATCTTCTGTTTTCAAACTGAAATAGACTGTAGACATCATTCTTAATTCAGAAGCAGGTTTTATTGACTTGAGATCCCTTTGCAGCTCTTTCCCATTTGTCAGCATTTATACAGGTAGACATTACCACTCAATACAAGTTTCTTAGGGACCTTAAGAAGGATCTCTCCTCTGCAGTGTTGAGAATAATGATCCCTGTGCACTGTACAGATGATTGCCACAGGAGGTCCCTGCTTTTATATCACCAAGGGTCATTGTATCTTTCCAGGCATAGTGTGTCCTTGGGAGCTTGTGTTTTGTAGCGTGCTCTGTTCCACAGATGATTGCCCATGGCATTTATCATTAACCTAGCTGGTGGTTGACCATATCCGAACACATATGTATCCTTATTGCAATGAGATTGGCATCAATATGACCTGTCCGTGTGGTGGTTTATCCATGTCTATGCCCAGAGGATTTGCTGTGAGCTCTGTCTTCTTTTCTAGACACTTCCCTTGTTTAGAGTGTTTAGAGACAGAAAACTCTGATCAGAAAGTGTACTTTGCTTTTGTGGTTTCCTAACAAACCCCAGCTATGCTGCACCCTAGAAGTGGCTGCACTGGTGTGGAAGCAGTACATATGTAATTAACAGGTGTATCAAAGCAATGCTAAGGGGATATTTATGTTCCTTTCTTCTCCCTCGCTATTCCCACAGGTGTCACGGGCAGGCATGGTAGTTGCCATAGCTTGGGGCTGACAATGGGCTATTCAGAGCTGTGCAGGTCTTGTTACAGCTCCACAGGCTCTGTGTTGTCTTTTGTATAGGTCAGGGAAGGATTGTGAGCTGGTACTGCTTGGCTGGATACTGCTGGGACCTGCCTGGCTCTTAGACTTCACTTTTTAACATACTTTAACACTACTCTGATTGCAGGGACAATGCCGGGGGGCTGTGGAGATGAGCTTGGTTTGGGGATTCCTTAAGTTCAGGGGTCTCATGTTTCACAGCGATCTTCTGTTTTGGTCTCTCTAGGTGGTGAAGGTTGGAATAGTGGAACAGTCTTCTGCAACATCAGGTAACAAGCATGCTGTGTGTGCTCTGTGTCGTACAGGTGGTGGGAGCCTGACTTCACAGGCTGAACAAACTTGTCCATTGCTGACATCTTGAAGTTTTGTAAGGGGGAATTGGGTCTCACTACCTCCTGGTTCCATTGCCTTGAATCCCAGCAGCTGTCTGCAGAAAGAGAGGACTCTTTCTTGAGAGAGGCCCTTCCTATTGTTGTTTTACAAGGAGCTTCAGACCAGCTGAAATCCCCACACTCTCGTCCAGGGAAGTTCCATTTATATGTGTACGAACATCAATTTTTCTCATGTGTGTTCTCAGAGGGGGGCAATCACTGCTGGGGTTATTTGAGGTTTCTGCTCCAAGCTGGGGAGTCAGTTCATTGGAAGTTCGTGCCTGTCTTCTTACACTTCCTACACAGTTAGGGCTCAAGTGCCTAATAAAATTAGTCTCAAACATGTGCCAAACACCGGGAACTCGGGGATAGGCAACCAGTTCACCAAATGTAGACACTTCTTTTTTTAATGGGGGAGTGCAAACCTGAGGTACGCAATACTGCCTGCTTACGCACATGGACATGAGGTAGTGCTGTTCTGTCAATGTTTTCTCCTTTGTCAGATGCAGTTCTTGTCAGGAATATTTTTTTCCCTCATCCGTTGGGATTGTTTTACGTTGCTTCACCTAATAAACCCAGATTCCTGTGGCCTTGGTTACGCATAGGTTTCTTGGTGGAGGCAGCCCTTTTGTGGGTCACTCTGGGGGGGAGCCCAGAGGAGTGTGGATGTCTGTGCCTGCCTCTTACCCATAGAAAGTCCCACAGTTTAAGTGTGGAGGCTGTCAGAAATGATGGGCTAGCTGATCTGGATTGAGTCTGCACAAAACCTGTGCAGCAGGAGCATGGAAAAGGGACTGGGCTGTCCTGGTGTGCATGTGTTGTGCGATGATCCCAGACAAACAATTTGACTTCTTTTCTGCAAGGTGACTCTGATGATGCAGCTCCCTCAAGCTCCAGTGTCCTTTCTTCTACCCCACCTTCTGTGTCACCTGCTGTGAAAGAAGCCTCCCCGACGCCACCTTCCTCACCGTCTGTCACAGGCAGCTTCTCGTCCTCAAGGTAAAGCATATTTTGTCTCTCTACAGCTCCCTTGGCTGTCTTAACTGATGTGCATGTGAGAGAGGAAAAGTTTTGTAAAAGAAACCCCATAGGTCTGCTATCTTCCTCACTGGCAAACACTAGAAGTTGTCACCTTTCCCCTTCACCTCTTTTACCCCTGGAGTGACTGTCTTTGCTGGCTGACAAGGAGCTGGGGAGGGCAGAGGGGATCTTGCACCTGATGGAAAGGCTGTACTTCTCAAGGGCAAACACATTTGAACCAGAAAGGGGAGCATAGTTTCTGATAGTCTGGCAGAAACCCTGATTCTGATGAGCCATTGTGGCAACCTGTTTGGGAAGGTTTATATTCTCCATATGTTGGTATTTTTTCTTTGAGACTGGATTCTCTTAGGGAGATATGTAGCCAAAGAAAATACTGATCCTAATATATGTGGGTGCTAGCTTAATTCCTCATGCTTCTTATGTTTTTAAGTACCAAGTGAGTAGAAGGTCAGAGTGACTGTTAAAGATGCAGGCTTTTTTTGTGCGAGGGGAGAGATAACAGCTGTAAGATAGCGTAGTGCAATTGCAGTTCCCATTCATGTGTGTGCCTGAAAGCATATCACAGCAGCAGAAAGACAGCACCTGGAGGCAACGTGAAGCTCTGGCTCAGCTAAATTTTTTAGGGGTGAAGGGAGGAAACCCCTATAAAACTGCCAGTAAAGAA
Source organism: Bolborhynchus lineola (assembly GCA_025448015.1). Classification (NCBI taxonomy): domain Eukaryota; kingdom Metazoa; phylum Chordata; class Aves; order Psittaciformes; family Psittacidae; genus Bolborhynchus; species Bolborhynchus lineola. Next base: position 14,516 of record JAOEHX010034394.1, on the reverse strand, counting down.
TTGCCCTGGCCAGGACTCTCATTTTGTTGGTGTGCAAAATGTGGTGTAGCTGTCTTTAATGTTTTGTATGCAGTTCTGGTACTTGGAAGCAGATGGTGAAGTTAAAGGTTCTGGGGAGTTAACGGGATCAAGGGTGCAGAGCAGCAGCCTTGTGAGGGGAGACTAGAATTGATGGACTCTGTTAGGGGGAGAGGGAGGAAAGAGGTAAGCCACTCAAGTTTTGCAAAATCACAGTGGTGATGGGTTTGTTGAGTATTGAACTGTCATTCACCAAACCTGTGGTACAAGACCTGGGGGCACACAGCAGCACGGTCAAGAGGTGAACTAAAAGGGAGAAAGGAAGGGACTTCCACACGCAGCTGGAAAGACATGTTGGGACCATGTCTGCCTGGGCTAATTCAGTGGCAGCTGGATCAGCAGATCAAATAGGAGTTAGGCGAATTCATGCGTAGCAGGTCCATTAACAGCTACTACAGGATGATTCAGGAATGTCCCCTCTAACATCCCTAATCCTTTTTCCAGGCTGTCGAAGTATAAGGAAATGCTCTGCAGTTAGAGACTGGGCTCAGATGCTCTCCCTAAGCAGCACCTCCTGTTGTCCCTGCTGGAGACAGAATGGGGACCTTTAACCTCTGGCTTCTTAAACTAGCTTAAGAGAGTTCCCTTTCAACAAGAGGAAATGGAAATGTGGAAGTCCCATTTTTGAAGGTGCTCAGCAACCAGAAGGTGCTAATGGCTGTTAGCCTGTGCCAGATGCCCAGTTCCTCAAGTCCTTCCTGTTGGTCCCGTGTGGTTTGGTGCCAGGAGAGTCCTGTGCCCCAGGCTGGTCTCAGCAGCTGGCTGGCACTGCAGACAGTTGGGGACTATGCTGGCTCAGAAGAGCTGAGCTGCCTTCCTGAATGTGAGCTCTGTGGGGGCTTTCCAAAGGTGGAAGTGGTTTGGGAACCCTTCCCCCCAAGACTGTAGGCTATTAAAGTTGTGAGCCATGGATGTGATACATCTGAAGTTGACACCCTGGTTCTGGTACCTTTTGGTTTCATGCTGTGTGATAAAATTGACAAGAAATGAGGAAGCTGAGGTTCAACTCCGCTGTTCTGTACGTGACAGCATGGGGTAGAGGGTGACCCAGACTGAAAGATTAGGCCACATGTTGTAACTGGGAATGGAACAGAAAATCCTGCCTGGACATAGTGAACATTAGGATGCTTTCTGTTTACAGCTGAGATGAGAAGTGTGATGTAAAGGAGCCTTAAAATCCAAAGCTGCATCTCTAAAACATTATCCTTAAATAATCTCACTTCTGAAATTACCCTGAGAACTCCAAATCTGGTTTTGGTGATCAAAGATGAACTCTGCAGTCTGGCTTTCAGGTGAATGGCAAAGAAAAGGAAATTATTTGCAGAGAGGTCTTTAGTTATGGAATGTCCTTGTACCTTGACAGTTTCTCATTAGGCAGTGTAAAGGATGCATATTTCATTTGAAATCATGGATTCCTCTTCCTTAACAATTGCTATTTCTCAAACAGGGGTACAGACTAGTATCCACTTAGTTTTTTATCTAGTACCTCCCTATTATTCAGCACTCTGTCATTGCGTAGGAAGAAGCATGGGCTGTCAGCCATAGGTCTGCTGAATGATAAACCCCTGCTCTACTTTGGGTTAGTCAGTGAGAGGCAGGTAAGGGGTGGAACTTCCCAGGCTGCTCATCTTTGGTTTTCTGGCTCAAGAAAGGCTGGTAGCATGTTTTGGTGATGCGCATCTGTTACCACATGATGCATGGCAAGTTTCAATAGCAGATCACATCCAGAAATCTGCCGTTGTTTAGCAAACATCACAGGACCTGCAGTACGTTTTCCCAGCTCTGGAATTCCTTAGCGTGCAGCAGGGCTGCAGGGCAGATAGCCCCATACCAACTTCGTTACAGGGACCTGGGGAGAGCAGGGATTCTGTGTGACTTGGTGGAGCATCTGGACAGGAAGGGAAGCAGCCAGTGACAGGCAGCACTCACGAGCATAGGATGTGAACGCAAGACAGGGTGATTGAGAGCTGAACACCTTAATGTTGAGGGACCCACCAGCTCTTCGTTCACCCCAGTTCAGAGCTGATTTTGGCCATACTGTGCCTGGTCACTCACTCATTGGTGGTCAGAAGGCAGCAGGAAGGTGCTTGCCTCTTTCCCACTAAAGGACTGCAAATGATCTGGGCCACCTCAGTGTCCATGTTTGTAAGCTGAGTCATTGAACTCAGCATCGTCTTAGGAAACTTTCCCACTGTTCCATCCTTACGGCTGTGCAGTAGGTGAGCTTGTCTCAGTTCATTTCAGTTCTGTGCTGCCAAACTGAAACCATGTAATGTGACTCTTAATGTGATCACTCAGTGATGATTTCCTGTGTTTTGTGATTATTTGGTCTCATTGTGAAATGTTGGCACCTGATTTCCCAAAGAGTCAGGTGCTTGTCCTCTGAGCAGCTGTTCTGAAAAACACAGATGGGGGGAGCTCTGCTGAGTGCTGCACAGAAATGACCTTCTTCTCTTGTTTTCCAGCCAGAGCAGCGTTGGTGCTGAGTTGATGGGCCTGCAGGTGGATTACTGGATTGCAGCTCCACCTGTGGACAGAAAGAGAGACCCAGAGAAGAAGGACCCCTCCACTACCAAAAACACACTGAAATGCACTTTCCGGTCCCTCCAGGTCAGCAGGTTACCTGCCAGTGGTGAGATTGCCACTACTCCAACGATGTCTATGACTGTTGTGACAAAAGAGAAGAACAAGAAAGGTAAAGTGACCCATTTACTGTTGCCAAAGGCCAAGAGTGCAATGCTGCTCTCCCTGTTCTGCTGCTCCAGGGCTGCCTGACTTGTCAGTCCTGCATTATAGCACCTTAGTCATGGTTTTATCCCCAAAATCCTAGTCTGTCTGTAGATGAGAAGTGTCTGAATAAGGTGGTAGTTTGAAAGGATGTTTCCTCTTTGTGTTGTAAAAGGGATGAGTTCACCCTTATTGCTGAACAGCTAAGATGGTATAGCTCAAGAGAACCAAGGTAAGGACAGAGCAGGGACATCTGTGGATGGCAGTTCAGAAAGCCAGGAGGCATGCTGTTCTGGACATCTTCCTTGTGAGCCAGCTGGTGCTGGTTTGCAGTGTTGGATTAGGTTTATGGCAGCTTTTGCCCTGACCAAAAGAGTCAGGGCAGACTTCAACCTGTAAAGGTCCATGCTCTGGTCTTTCCTCTGCCACACGGCAGAGGTGCAGGACAATGTGCATCCCTTCATATTGCAGCATATGGCAGCAGCCCCAGCAAAGATGTTTTGCTGGATTTGATGTGGTATCCTTGTGTTAGAATACCACTGTCAGCTGGACAAACATATCAGACCCGCCAAGCCATTGCTAGGTGTGTTTGTGCATACAAGAGGTGGTGTCACTCAGCAGGATTGTAGCAGTGTAAGCTCTCCTATGGGAACTTTTACGTTCTTGTACAGAGTGCTCTGTAGGACAAAAGGAGGTAGAAGAGGAATGCTTTCAGCACAAAGCCTGATGTTAACTTTTTAAATTTTTAATCATCTGCTTTTGAAGTCTATTTTCTCAAAACAAACAAAAGGCATTTTAAGTGCTGTCAATAATCCTGTATTTGCTCCTGGCCTTGGTAATGTGAAACGTAGTGAAGATTGAGAGCACCTCTGCTGTGAAGTATTTTCAGGGAAGCAGCAAGGCAGTGCTGCACTTATGTTCAACTGCCAGTAGCTGTCCTTCGTGACATCTTTCTGCCTATGGGACCTGGGAGTCATTCTTTTAGGAAGCCTGGGTTTTGGGGGTCTCAAAGAAGGCTGACGGAGCTTCCTGGACCAATGGCTGCAGGATGTGGGTGCATAACCCTACAGCCAGGACACTATGGGCAACATAGCTGTGGCGCTGCTGGCACCAGAGCTCCCACCCCTGACCACATCCTTTTTATGTGGCATGCCTACAGGAGAAGCAATCCTGAGACACTCAAAATGTTCTTAAGTGGGGCTGGCCCAGCCTGGAGCAGTGGTGTTCAACGTCACCAGCTTTTGTGGAGTCAGTTTATACATCTTTGCTCATGCGTCTGGATAATTCTTGTGGAACTGGACCCTTTTTTAGGTCTCCTAACGCTTACTCTCTCCACCAGCTGCCCATAGTTCAGTCCCTCTTGCTCTCCAGGTGTCTGTTGGTGCAGCAGACCTGCTTGCAGAGAGAGGGGGGCTGGAGCGCAGCTTTGCCCGCCAGCGTGTGCAGTATGTGGGACTGTCCCTAGGTGGTGCAGCCGCCCGGCAGATCGCTCACCCAGCGCAGGGCGCAGGCTGGGGGCCCGTACGGGTGCTGCTGCTTTCCCTGGTGTCCCAACAGAGCAGCAGGAGTTACGCTGAAGATGCCCTTTCAGGCCTGGGTTATGAGCTGGGAATATTTCATATGGGGACACTTAGGACTTAAGATGTCCATGTGCACCTGTAATGGTGCTGAGCACTGACACAGTCAAACTCCTGCTAAACAGGGATGGTTGTAGGAATTAAAATTGGAGCTAGAATTTCCAGACATGAATGTTTAAAAGCAAACTCCCAAAAGGAGTCTTGCCTGAGAGTGGCAGAGATTTACTGTGTGCTGGTTTGATTTTCTTCCAGTGATGTTTTTGCCCAAGAAAACAAAAGACAAGGAGGTTGAGTCAAAGAGCCAGTGTATTGAAGGAATCAGCAGGTTGATTTGCACAGCAAAACATCAGCAGAACATGCTGCGCGGTAAGTGCAGTGCTTGCATCCTGTCGGGTTCAGGGGCAAGGCTCATGCTAGCATTGTCCTACTGGCAAAGGGCTGACCTGCTGTCCTGCCCTTACACCCTGGAGCCAACGTAATGGGGGTGTTCCTGGGGAATGGGTTTGGATGTGTCTGGCATAGGGGAATGCTTTAATAGGTCTTTGATATGGGAATATCTTCCCTTACCCAGAAACTCCTCTGAATCTATGCCCAGGGTGGGGACAATGGCTGGGCCAGGCTTCATTCCCCTCCCTGTCATTCTCTGCTTTGCATGTCTGGTGCAAGTAATGGTGGAGAGCAGTGGAAGTGCTGCTGCTCCTCTGGTCAGGATTGTGGCACAAAAGCTCACTGTAGCAAGAGTCACATATGCATCTTGCAGACAGACATAATGGGGCTGTCGCTGGAGCTGTTCCACAAGTATCAAAACTATCCCTGTAGCCTATTCAGTCACTAATCACCACCACTGTTCACAGCAGAGGGATCTGCTTAGGTCACCTCCTTAATCCTGGTCAGTCCCTGTGAGATTGGTGAGTATTGAGAGGTGGTCACAGAACACGTGGCTCCTCTTTAGAAGTTGTGGATCTGGTTAGAAGTGCCAGTGATGAGAGACTGATGTTCAACTGTTACAGAGTGCATTTGCCCATAAAAGCAAATGAAGTGTGTTTGGGAAATTCAGGAAATTAAATCAGGTGACACTGAAATCAGCAGTCTTGGAGAGCTGCAGTGCTGGTAAGCAATGCTGGAACAACAGTCTGAGCTGTTCTCCCTAAACCTGGTCTGCTATGGAGCCTTTCTGCCTGATGTGTGCAGCTATTTACAGTGGTGGGGTGGCCAGGCAGAGCAGCATGTTGCCTGGGCCCAGAACGTGGCCAGGCCTCCCTCTGCTGACTGCAGGGAGGTTTCTAGCAAAGCTGTTTCATGTTGCCCACTTCTGCTCAGTGTTTTCTAACTCTCCTCTCTTTTCACCATCCCCCACAGTCCTCATCGATGGAGTGGAGTGGAACGACGTCAAGTTCTTTCAGCTGGCAGCACAGTGGTCTTCTCATGTCAAGCACTTTCCCATCTGCATATTTGGACACTCCAAATCTAACTTCTAGCCGTGCTCGGCAGAGGGACCTTCTGTCCGTCCCGGGACTGCGCACCAGGAGCCAGGAATTGCGTGCCAACTCTGACTCACGTCTCTCTGCCCTCTCCTACAGAATTAATTACAGATGTGTTTGGATTACTTTCGAATTACCTTTTTCTATTAACTCCTAAGTTTACTACAAGGGAAGGAAACCCCTTTAAACAAAGGCAAAAAAAAAAAAAAACGGTCTTAAATATAGATACGCTGACAACATGAAGTCGTGGGGGAGTTGGCAGGAGCAGGCAACCTGCCCAAGAACACCTACCACTTACAAGCAGATAGCTGAATAACTGCACTGCTCATTAACCTGAGACCTCATTGGTGTGAGTGGTCTGGGGGAGCCGTAGATCAGCTCAAGTGGATGCTGCGGAAGATCATGTGGTGCATTTGGCCCCCTCCTGTTTCTTTCCAGGAAATAAAAAAGGCCATTCTTTTTTCCTGCTGCCAAAGGATGAGAGATCAGCAAGTCTGGAGGGAGTTCAACTGTCCAGCTTGAAAGACAAACCACTTGCGTAGCTAGAGAGGTCCGGGGAGGAGATCCCCAAGTCTGCCATGGGGACAGGCAGGTGTTTGTGTTGAAGTGATGCCTGAGGAGAGTTGGACAGGAACCGGAAATAGGGAAACACTATGTGTAAGGAAACTCCAGTGTCCCAGGTCTGTGACAATGACCAAACCGAGCCAGTCACAATGTCCCCGCAGCTGGCTGTGCAGCTGAGGGATGCCACGTCAGTGGGGTCGCTGCTATTTACATACACCAATTATTTACCTGTCAATAAAACCTCGTCCAGCCTCTAAAGGGAAAGGATTTTTTTTAAAAGCTGCAGATTTTTTTTTAATGCTTTC
>JAOEHX010034392.1:0-19198 GCA_025448015.1 Bolborhynchus lineola | reverse complement strand
GCAGCAACTGAAAACATCGGTGTTATCAGTGCTGTTCCCAGGCTGAAAGTCAAAAATACAGCGCTGCACCAGCTACTAAGAAGGAGAAAAATGACTGCTACTGTTGAACCCAGGATAAAGTGTTTTTCTCTCTGTAATTGAGCAATATAGAGATGACTCTAATATGTGTTCTTCTGTCTTGTTCTGAATGAAGTCTAGATACTATCTGGGAAGTTACTACCCTTGTGGTTTTGCTCCCTCACTGTAGTTCTATTTCTGGGACCTCCAGTTAGTTTTGCCTAATACAATTTGTTCAAATATGACATTTTGTCTACTATCTCCAGAGCCCAGCTTTTACATTTACAGAGAATTTAGCATTAAGGTCTAAGCAAAGGCTCATATCATTCTGATTTCGTGCTTATCAACACAGTCCATCCTTTTACCATAAATGTAAACTATTGCAGACGTCTGGCACACACTGTAACTATCTTGAAATATTACCAGGTAAAGGCATTTTTATCTGCTTCATTATATACATTTTCTGATAAACACACAGGATTTGTCGCTATATTATTTCAACTAATTATACTGCATTTATATTCAAAAGTACAGTCATGCATTAGAAAGTGAATACTGTATTGCATTAGCAAATAATTTATGCTATTCCTTAAGCATCAGAAATGTTATGTTTCCTCAGATTTACAAGTGAACTTATTCACCCTCTGATTTTATCTGATTACTCTGTTATGACTAATGCTTTTATCAGAACTTTACTATTAGTCAACTTTCCAGCATGCTACTCTCTGACTTTTCCTTTTAAATTTAGTAACCTTGTAGCTCTAGTTACAGCAATAAATGCAGTGCAAAAATTATACTTGATAAGTGTGCAGGTAGGCAGGGCAGAATTTTTGCCTGAATGTCCAGTTTTGGTTTGAAGTGTCATGCTGTTTCAGACTTTGTCATGACAAAACTACAAAATTTTCTTAGCTGCTGTTGCCACAATGACCTTTACTATTGATATAATAATTATTAACTTCTCTGAGGTGTAGGTTAAATGCTGTAAACAGTAGAAATATGGGCCAATATTAGCATTGACACATGTTTATAGCATTTATTTTACATCTCCTTAGCCCAGCTTGCAATATATTTATTTGCAGAGTAGTTAACCTGGCAAGGCATAAGTATTTCTTTTCAGTCTTAATGTGATAAAATGTTGGTGGGAAACTCAGTGAGAAGCTTCTCTTTTTAGCTGACTTCCCTACATAATTTTCCTCCTTTCCTTTCTAAACTGCAGTGTTTCTTTTACTGCCTACTTCCCTTCTGACTGAGTACAGGCACAGTGGACTAGACTAATGGCCCATCAAGTGTGCTGTCTATCTCTGGTGATGACCTGTACATGGGATCTTGTGTACTTTGGAATTTTTTTGTTTTGCTTTGGCCTTGAGGTTTGCCAGAGTCATCTTCTTACACAGAGGCTTTGAGGGATCTTAGCTTTCAGTTAAAAAAAACAGGGGGTTGGACCTTCCATTTATTTTGGAATTATTTTAAATACAAACTGAAGGTGAATTGTAGCAGCTCTGCATGCATGAGTCCGCAGGTACTGTAAAGCACTAAAACCATCTGCAAACCTCCTTAATGGTTACATTATAGATGTCACCATAACCACAGCATCCAACTTTTTCTTTTGAATTTTAATACCTAATTTCTTCTACTCAATTATCATGCCTACTGTAGTGGTATTGGCCAAGAGACAGGGATCCCTTGATTTTTTTGTTTCACCTGCAAATAATCTGTGCACGGATACCTTGCAAGCTCTTGTCAGCAAAATCTTACTGCTTTCCTATTTTATGTGCTTGTTGTGTTGGATCTCACAGGTTAAAAGGGAGCTAAAACTGGAGAATTTTATAAGTTTTATCGAGATTGCTCATTTTATGACCTTCTGTCTGTTGAAGGCAGATGGCTTAGTCACCATAATGCCTTTCTGAAGAACGTGTGCTACAGGTATGGAATGAATAAATACCAAACTATCTTATCCACCATTTAAATTTAATGATTATAAAGAATAATGTCTCCCGTTCCCCTGTGAGGAACCTCATACAGTACTGGGTTCCTCAGTATACTTTGGTTCTTGAGAAGCTCTTAAATACAGCTGTTTAGCTCTATATGACACTGTGGTCTGCTTGAAAGCCTGTTCTCATTGAGTGGTGTGTCCTATTAAATAAAATCTTGTTACAAGAAATAGTGTGTCAGGAAAGCTGTCCTAGAAGTTCCATGATTTTAACTTAAAGGTACAGAGAATGAGGCCTGCTCCCCCAACAGCAGATGTGAGCGGTTGGGTGTGTTGGTGTGGAAAAATTCTGTGAAAGAATGATTTCAGACTTGGTTCTCTTTTCTAGTGGTATGAACAAAAAACTGTTCCTGCTGTTCTCCAAAGAGAGTTAGTTGAGTGTGTTTGAGAGAGGTATACATAAAGGGAAGAAAATAATGCTTTTCATACTTTTCTACTACGTACTTCTGTGCAAAAGCAAGTCATGCTCTGCTTATAGTGCACAAAGTCAATCACTTTGCTGCCATTTATTGCATAGTCTTTCCATTTAGGATGATGTATGCTTAGTCCTGAATGGATTGTCCCTTTTCTTGATGAAACAAATGGAGGTTGTCGATAAGGGAAGTGGAGATAAGATAGATAGTAGCTTGTTAGTGATTTGGAAGTGAGGTGATATGGCACAATAGATTAATGCTTTGCCTTCATTTGTTGACATTTAATCTCTAGACTTTGGTTTGTATTCAGTACACAAAGTAACTGAAAATCTCTCCCATTTGTTGCTTGTGAAGTTTATATTGGAATCACAAGCAGTTTGCTTGCTCTTCAGTTTTTTTACTGTTTTAATCTCTGCTTTGGGAAACTGACATCATTTCACCATTTTCTCCAGGGGTTCAGTAATTGCAGCTCCATAGAATGCCTTTTCTTTTCCAACCTCCTTCCTCCTTTCTCTCACCAGTCTAGTCTGAGGCTTGTAGCTTTTCTGTATTACTCACTACACTGCCTGCTTTTCTCTTATAGCCACTTGTCCTTCCTTGCATGACCTCCGAATCTAACAAGGCAAGGACCCTAGTGCAGAAGGGGGCTTCCATTTCTGGACATAGAATGGATGATGGTGCCAGCCCACTCCTTTTCCAGCTGGATGGAGCAAAACTTTGAGACATCATTTGCTGTCTTGGATAATCCTGAAGTCCTCTTAAGAGGACTTATTATTCATCAATATCTTGCTATATCTGTTGAGTCTGAGGACTTCCTGGTTTCCAGGTGTCAATGTGAAGGGCTGAAGGTAAATCCTGTGAAATAGACAAAGCATCTCCGTACAAATATCTCCCCCCCTTCCCCCTCACCCCGGCTCTGAAATACATATGAGCCCTACATATGAGCAAAGTTATATCTCTGTATATGAATCTCATAATGATACAGGGTTGTACGGTTTTTCTGAAATGCTACTAATATCAGTATGTTACTGAGCTGATCCTGAATTCAGGGTGGGAGACACCTCTACCTGGAACCTCTTTGTAAAAGGTGCATTTGAGAGAGAAGCCATCTTAAGATCACTGGTGACTGAAGTTGTGTTTTAGTCAAAGAATCTGTGCAGCCTGGGCAGTAATAACTGAATGAGTAGCAGCCACCTCATTCCTCTACCATCAAGCTTCATTAAGCTCTAGAGAGTTTACATCAAATACTGAACTAGAGAGGGAAGAGCAATTAACTCTGCAGGTCTGGTGAAAGGTGCCAGCCCTGTTGATGCACTTGATGACCCTCCTCTTCTGGGAACTGTCCCTGCCATTCACAGATTTCCTACTTGGCAGTGACTAGGTGACCTATTCCACCACAGGAGAGATTGGATAGCAGAGAGCAAGTGTGAGAAAGGACTCTGTAACAGCATGCAAAAAGGGAGGCGAAGCCATATAGTGCTTTCTCTTCCTATAATATCTTCTTCACACAAATGATGGTAGTCACAACTGTTCCTATCCAGCATGCAATATTCTTTAGCATTGCCAAGATTTTACAGGCAACAGATCCCTAAGAAAAGAAATGAATGGCAAAATCAGGAAACTGATTTTCTCTGCTAGCACAGAAGGGCATATGAAGAGCCTTGTGCAGCATGACACTGCAGCGTGTCTTCCTTAATGTCCTTATTCGTTCAGAAAGTATCAGCTGAGGCAAAAAGCCAGTTAATTCATACATTTAGCAGTGATAGAAACAGGCCCCCAGACATTATCTTGTCTAAATACAAAATAAATGAATAAAGATCACAGGATCTGGATCAAGATAAAAATAACATTTTGCAAGGATGCTTCCTTTCTGCTGGAAGCAATTAGTACTTCCGTCTTCATTTTAACCAAACTTTCTCAACCATGTCTCTACCTTCCATAGCACATTTTTCTTTAGTTAATATGCCTTACTGTATTTGATTATTAATTCATCTAGTCTCTCCTAAATCAACCTTTTGTCTGCAGAAGAATGTTAATAGATTTTGTTTCTAAATCTTCTAGTATACCATGAAAATGTCTACTACACAGCTGACTTTTGCCTCTTAAATATTTAAATTTGTATTCTTCTATCTGCACAACTGATTTGCATGACCATTGTTTGGATATGTAGCTACATGGCTATTGTAAATGCAGCAAAATCCCATCATCAGAAAGAACCAGCGAAATCTCTTAAGAGACTAGTTAAAATAAAACTTCATGATGTTTCCACTCAGTTCTGCTTCACTTGTTTTTAAAAAGCACAGACCACATTTTTTTTTATACCGAAGTATATATCACCATATCCTCAGTGGCCTCAGATTTATCTTGACCTCCCTGAGATCAAAATCTATTATTGTTCTCCAAGACAGACTTTTCTCTAGCTTCTAGAAAGGTCGGTTAGGGTACTTGTTTCCATCTATCATCTCTGACGTTCTTAGGTTTTAAGTTCAGCACTGTTTCCTCCCTTTCCAGAGCTAATTGCAATAATGATTTCCATGGGGTATCAAAAAAACTATGCAGACAGCAGTTTTGTCCTTCCTAAGGTGCTTGCTACTCTATGCTATATTCAGTTTTCTTCAGCCTCTTCTATGCCTTTGGTATTCACCTGTGGAGTGGTTGGGGAACAGTAGCTCTGACTGTATTTCTCTGCTGTATGTCCTTCTGTTGTATTCTTGATAATTCCCTCAGGCTAATTAATATGTTTGGCATTTTGATACTGATAATATTCCTTGGTCCCTGGTATTACAAGGGAAGTGTAGATCACCTCTTGGCCACTAAGTGCTGCTTTTTTCCTCTGCATGTCCCCAGTCCAGCATAGAACGAGAAAAATCAGACAATAGTTTGGGTTGGAAGGGACCTTGAATTTCATCTCATTCTAATCCCTCTGCATGGGATTCCACTAAAGCAGGTTCCTGAAAGCTCTGTACAACCTGGCCTTGAACACTTCCATGGAAGGAACTCTAAGATTTAATTTGAGTTGATAGAACCAGTTACCCATTTCCAGTCTCAAAACAAATCTGTTTGCCTTTGACACTAGCAGTTTACTTATAGTGGCTGATACACAGTATGTTAAGCAATGACACTACAGGGGTTGTGTCTAGCTGCTCAGACTCCTCAATAACAAAATCACCAGGTCAACCTTAGGTCTAGAGACCTTGATTTATGTGCTTTGGTGCACTCTATTCTTTGAATCTTGGTGTGGGGTTTTTCTTGGGTTTGTGTTTTGTTTTTATTTTTTTTGTTGTTGTTGTTGTTTTTTTGTTTGTTTGGTTTGAGTTTTTTTTGTTTGCAATTTTTGCCCTAGTTGGATTAGACGGACTAACCTGAGTTAGGTGGCCATATGCAGTTTGAATCAGAACACACATCTATTAGAATCTAAAACCCAATAACATTATTGGATTTCCTGTAGAAGATTCAAAATAGGAAGAAAACAGCATTTTGTTCCAGTGCAGAATCAATAAAGCCCTGCCAAAATATTTGTGATTCTGATTACACGAAGGCTTGCAGAAATGAACAAAAAAGGTCACTTGCTGCCTTCTTGTGATGTTCATGACTCGTTAATCAGAGTGTAGAGTTTGCATTTATTATTTCTCTAATCAGACAGTGAAGTTTGGAAGGAGCAGGAACCATTGGAGTATACAATAGATTTAATATTAAAATGGTTAAACACATCAATTCAGGGTAAATTTGAGACTTGTGGAGGTCATGCTTTCATCTAGGTGAGTAGAGAGGCAGTATTCCCATACACTCCCTAGCAGTTGATTTAAAGTTGAATTATCGCTGTAGCGAAAGCCATTAGTCCTTTGACCTTTGAGGTCAGTGCTGTGATGCAGCAGAATATCAATAAGGAAGTGAAGAAAAACTTAAAGAAATGCGGATAGTCTTTTAGAGTTTCAAATTATTCTTTCTGCAGAAGGAAGTAAGTGCTATGGAGATGACTTTTTTTATTTAAAGACTTAGTTTACTAATCAAGGCTCTGGAAGTCCCTTAGACAATGCCTTACCAGGTCGTGTGACATGAGAGGTAGCTGGCTACAGTGTGATTTTGGACATACAGAGATTAGATACATAAACCTAAGTTTGTATTAGGGATTGGTTTGTGTTTTTTATTTTTCCTCTATGTTGTCTTCTCATCCTACCAAGCCCTGAAGGAATTTTCAGAGGATCACGCCAACTGAATTGTTCTGTGATTCTGTGACAGTGTTTTTATTTCATCGTAAAAGCGGGTCATGAATTTTATGAAAAGGAGAAGGTAGTTAACAAATGTGAACTGGTTAAGGATTCATATTTAAGCAAAAGACATTTAAAGAGAATTAACACAGTTGACCTTTTAACATAAGCCCTCTGTTCCCTACAGGAGTTCAGAGTGTACAGTGAGTAGCTGTATGTCCCTAATGCAGTTCCATAATCATACGACTGCATAGATAAAACAGCACTGCTAAGATTTGAGGAGATTTTTGTGAGAACCAGCTTAATATATCTGACTACTCCCAATTTTAATTTTCATAATGCATTTTCTCTAAATATTGGCACATGTTTAGATCTACATTTAATTATTCCTGGTTATTTTGAATAGAAAATTCTCTTTGTTTTCATAGTGAGGAAAGTCCATGAGGACTTGAACTTCTGGTCCCTTACAAGATTATGGGTTGAGTGGCTGTTACTGAAGATGCTATTGTGTGCTCTCAGTTTGGCCTGTTCCTTTGGTTTTGCTTCTTCCTGTTCTAAATATTCTCTTGTCTATTTATGCATCCTTTTAAAGAAATATTTAAATCCATCTAGCTTAGAAGCAGTGATGGCAGGACCCTGCTGCTGTTCCAATATGTTTGCTGCAGCACTATAGGAATAAGATAAATAATGTCAAAAGCTACATTAAACTGATATTTGCATTCATGAACATCTACGTACACAGTCTGAAAAAAGAAACCTAGAAAGCAGGAAAGGTATCAGCATGTCCCTCTTTTTTTACCTTGCCTACTGCCTTACATTTCATGAGTAATCGGTGAAATGTGATTACTGATTGTGGGGGAAGGCTACTAATTCACTAGGAAGATATACCTACAGAGCTTACTGCTTGTCCACTTCCCTGCTGCTTTTTGAACTGCAGATGATGTGTGAATGTGTGCAGCTATCTTCTCCCTTTCTGACAGTGGATTGAATGAGGGCAGGTTTTTTTGATGAAACCTGAGTGGCTGGGAAGTTTGCAGGTTTTAGGTCTGTGACTTTTCTCAGGATCAAGCAGTAATACTTCTCTTACAGTACAGGTAAATATACCTATTCAAATAGTCTAAGCAGAACAGGAGAACACTGTTAAGTCTTTTTGAAATTGTGTGTTTTTTTCAGTGTTCACCAGGAGTACCAAACCCAGTGCACTGTGTTAGTGATTATTCTGAGCAATGCATTTCAGAGAGGAATCCCTGGCATGAGCACAAAAGAGTGCTGTGTTGCCCAACCAGGACCTATGAAGAGATGTGACTTAATGTCCCTTTTCTTTATATGGTTATTGCAAAGACTTGTGGGTTTTTAAATTTTAAGTATAATTTTAATTTTCAGCATTTGTTTATGAACATCAATTAATTTCTATTACCTTACTTAAGGTAAGAGAAATTATTTAGAAAAGCTCAGATGGTAAAGTTTTGACATACATAAATGATAAGAATTTAGTATACAAAGATGCATGTCTGCACCACTTATATACACTAATAATACAAAATGCAAGGCATCAACAACTTCCAGCTCTGTCATACTGCAGTTTTGAGGTTTTATCAAATCAAATTTATTTCACCAAGCTACTTAAAGTTCTTTCTGATGTGCAAACCTTTGGAAACAGTGAATATCCTGTTATGTTCTCATTGATGCACTAATCAGCTGAAGGACAGAAATGTTTTATTATAAGAACAAATGAAATGCGTCTACTTGAGGGATCCAACAGAAAGATAGGGGCTTTACAGCTGTAGACTTCTAAAACAGGCTGGACTAAAATGAAATTTTGCAGAATGAGAGCTGTTAGTATTGTGATAATCAGTTTTCATCTGCGTAACAACATTTGCACCAAAGGCATTTCTGAAACAGTGACGTTTAGTAAGATATCTGCATCTTCGCATTTGTGCAGTAATAAAGTAGAGCTGAGATTCTCTATCAAGATCTAAAAATTTATTTTGTTGTATGTCAGGAGAATATAGATGAGATAAAAAAGTTAAAATGCCAAGGTTAAATAATAATAATTTTAAAAGTACATAGAAACACAGTGGTGAGAAAGCTATCGCTCTGTCATATTTACCTTAAATTTACTTGGGCTAAGATCCACAAGGGTCAAATGTTAATCTTGTGCAAATGTTTTACTAAATTTGTTAAATCTATTTTTCAAGAAACATGATTTTTATGCTAAATATTTTCCTCTAAGTAATTAACATTTATTTCTTTTGGTAAAATTCTTATTCCTGAGGTAATTAACTCCACTTTTTGTGCAAATTTTACAACGATTCACAGAACCACTGAGTTTTAGCAGTGAGGCTGAGATACAAAATATATCCGTAGACTAGTGTTTGCACAGTAAAGCTATATACCAACTGACCTTTTGAGAAAAAGAGCAATAAATTTATTCTTTTGTTGTCTCAAAACCTTTTTATAGTGCGTGAGACTTGGAATTTCTGATAGAATCTGGCAAAAAAAAAAAAAAAAGAAAAAGCAGGTAAACTCCTGCCTTTCCATGCAGTGTACTCATTCAGCTTAAGTACAACATTTTAGTGTTGTGTGCATCCCCCATTCATGTGAATTTTTAAGCATCCTATGTATTTCTCAAATATGATGTCCATCACTTCACAGGCATCCAAAAACAGAAAGACCTAATAAAAAATGGTAGCTGAAAATTAATATTCCAGACAGTCACTAACAAATTAATTTTCTCATTCATATTCTAACTATTCTCCCAACTCACTTGGACTGCTGGAAGGAATTTGACAATAAAATGTTCATTTAAAATTCCTGACAATAAGAAAATATTGAAAGACTGGGAAGGTACAGGCTAATTTTGGATGAAGCAGCCTGAAGTTTCTTGCAAGTAAACAAGAAACTGGCTGTTATTTTGAAATAAGAGTAAAACTGGATCAACTGAGATTGCTTTATATTTTAGAACACATGGAGTTGCCCTTCGCACCATGTTAGTGTATTTTGGACTTTCAGAACTTACAGATTTCCCCAATGTCTTCAAGAATATCAAACAAACCAATTGTCATAGTGCTCTTAAAATTTAATATTTTATATTGCTTACATTAAATGATTTCTATGAAAACTGATCTGGAAACTGTTATCCACGTACAAGTCATTATTTTGATCTGCAGGTATTGAATTCAGTAACAAGATTTGTTTTATATACTGATGTGCCTGAAGGTGCAACTAATTAGATGTAGCAGAAAACGTCTGAGGACCTAATTCCCTAAATACTAAAGTACTTTAGAAACTCCTTGAGACATTACCTGCATCACTAAATATCTGTAAATCTGCAGCACTACAATCCATATAATTGTAGATTGCTGGAGCCTGGCTGTGTTCTTACTTTTCCTTGTGAAATCTCATTCATTTAATTATGCAGTGTAAAAAATTTATACTCATTTGTGTGCATGATACCTGGAGTTGGTGTTCATCAGAAAACCTGACTAGAATTTCTGCATTGGTAACTTTTGCATAGTGGTTTCTTTTATTGCTTTGCTGTCTCGTTAAACAATGTATTTGTAAGAGCAGCATTGTGCTGGGATCTCATGTGACAGTGTAAAAATATACCAACAGACAATATATTTTCTGACATAGCAGGGGAAAAAAAAAATCACCTAACTTTTTCTAAGATGCTGCTTGGTTTGGAAATTGAAAAATTGCTTGAAACTATGCTAAGAATTGAAAGTAAATGACATGGAAATACAATATATTATAATGAGACAGATGTGAGCTCATTTTCCCTAGTGCAGGTTCATGGACTGTGCATTCACTTGGTCCGCCTGACATGTACATTTGAGTAAATTCAGTGGTTTATAAGAAAAGCATCTGTTGTTGGAATGACAATAGCAAGATGCAATACCAAGGAAAAGGGATCTAACTGTTATAGATATTACACCAGAATGTCAATGAAGGGGCTTTCATTGTGTTGAGCTTCTGGCATCAGACTGGGTATTAAATAGACCAGTTCATCAGGGAATATAGCACATTAGTGAGTGATTCAGCTGTGACTGAGCATGTACATTACAGTGTATGACTCAAAAGTTTCTAGTGACATAAATCAAGAACAGACTTAATACACAACACATTCATGAAGGGAATATAATACTCATTAGTATATTTCTACTAAGTTTAACCTTTAATCACAATAAGCTCAACATTTAATATTTAATAATAATAATTTTATTATCTTGTTTGATATTCTTTCTATAATGAAGGTAAAACCTTGAATTTTGCTGTAAATCCAAGAGCAAGCTTTAAAGCCTGTGTCTTACAGATTCTCATTAAAGATCTCTATTTGGGCATGTGAAGATCTCAAAGGTCTTTTCCAACCTAGTTGATTCTATGACTCTATGTTCAGCGGCTGAATATCAATGGCTCCTGTTGATGAATTTTAATTAAATAAAAAAGCTCTGAGATAATAAATTTGCTGACTTCAGGTCCTTTATCAAGTGCACTTCAAAAAATAATTACTGTACTGCACATACAGGCAAATCTTATAAAATGCCCTCAAGATGCAAGACAAAATTAAGACTTCTGGTAACAAAGTCAGTAATGTTTTTCAGTAAAGAAATGAACCAAAGGTTGGTCTGTTCTTCAAAGCACATTTGGGGATTATTTAATTTCTGTGTTTTTTTTTTTTTTTTTTTTTTTTTTTTTTGTTATGATTGCGTTCTAATCACTGCTGCAAATGTAGGGTCTGTACTGTTGAGTCTTTATATTTGACATGCTTATTTTTTTCTTTAAAATTAGACCAAGAACATTGACAGAACCTTGAGAAAGTGTAGAAGATAAACAGAACTTTGGTAACAGGGGTGTCACAAAAGTGAATCATTGCAGCTGAAGAATGAAAAAAAGAGGATATTTTATTTTACCCAAAATATTTAAAACTAGCTTTCAGGTAACAATGTCATCTCCATCATCCTCTGATACAAGCAACAAGTACATGCCCAGTTGCTTTTTTTTTTTTTTTAACCTCTTCTAAACAGTAGACAAGCTGAAACTTTCTACCCTCCTTTCTTGCATCAGTGTTTTTGCCCAAATTCATACAATATGAAGAAACTTGACATATTCTTTTGAATTTTAAGAACATTAAAGGGTTTAATCTGTAAAGTTGAGGTACTAGGAAATCCAGTATCTGAATAGCCACTCTAATTGTGCATTCCTTTCTCCCAATCCTCTTTGAATATCCAGTAGATAAAATTATCTTAGCAGTTTAAAACTCCGTTGTTTCTATAAATGGTCTTAATCTGCATGTATACTGCATTCTGGGTTTGTATAAAGCTAACACATATTTAACATTAATCTGAATTGGAAAAACAGGTTTGTGTGTGATTGCTTTTGAATTAAGGCAACACTGTTTTGGAGGCAGAGGTGTGAAATAATTTTTTAGTAATAGCAACTGAAAAGCAGTGTCTGTACAAGGTCAAGAGCCAGGTCAGTCTTTGCCGTAAAAATGAAATATTTTTTTTACCCCTATGTTTTTTTTATAATTTATATTTTTCAAGTAGATTTTTAACACAAAGCAACATGTTAAAAATCTGTAAAACACAATACTGACTATTCCTTCCCAGATATCCCAAATCTCTAATGTTCATTGCTTCCTGTGGCAGGGCTTGCTTTTATGTTTTTAGAAACCTCAGTGGATTTCTCTTCCTCAACCTGCCCACCTTCTCTGTGAGCCACAATAAACCATCTGCCTGTACAGTACCCTGTGGCAAGGGCTTACACAGCCTAACTATGTTTGTGTGAAGGACAAAAATCTCCTTTTATTTGTTTATAGCTTACCCCTCGCCTTTGATAGTGAACAGGGGCCATTCAACTTCTCCCTCTTGCTCATGAAGGCCTCCGTGTAATTTTTCTAGGCTGTATCTATATCTGAGCTACAGACACTAAAGTGAGAGACATGTCTGGTAGACAAATAAATGACCGGGCAAGATTTGCAGGACAGGCTTTGAGGAGCAGCGCCTGCTCACTAGAATCTGGTCAGGAGTCTTACAGTAGCCAGAGAATGTCCTTTAGAAATGTTACCCAAACCCCTGGTTGGCATGTACAGCCTTCTGGATGCCCTTTTTTTTTTTTTTTTGTAGGAATCAGGGTAGTGAGTCTTGAAAGAAAACTAGCTCTTTGCAGAGAGTCTCAAGGTCAGCATCGTGGATCCCGTCATGATGATCATTTCATGCACAGAAAGTAGCACTGAGGAAGCAGCTCAAAGGCTGGTTTTCACAGTGCAGGCAGCTTTTCTAACCCCTATACTATGTTATCTGCTCATACCAGTAAGATGTAGTATCTTTAGCTGTAAGAAATTCTGCACCATGTAGAAGAAATTTTGTTTGCTTCATTGCAATTCCAAGATATAATTATCTGGAAAGAACAGCCACTGTGTCTCAGCATTATACCTTCTATTTCCACAGATGAATATAAATGCGAACATCTTGTACCTTGCAGTACCCTGCTAAGTTTGGTAACCACTTGAGGTTTTATTTTGTTGGTTTTTTTTTTTGCATGTGTGTGGTTTGTTTTGGGTTTTTTTTTTTCCAAGAGAATGAGTTAGTTATTCATCTAAAATGCAGTCAAGGAGGTAAAAGATGCAGCTATGCAGTTAATATTCATTTTATAATATCAGCCAGTTTGTGAGAAGATTAGTAATTTGGTTGGTATTTGAAAGACAATGTAACATCCAGAAATACAAAGAATATTTAGAAAATAACAACATAAATGTACTGACATTTATCATTTATGTTCTTGTTTCTTCAATTTTTACTCTTTAAATCAATTAAGAATGAGTATCCTCACATGAAGGAGTCATCTGGAGACTGAAGCTGTTGCGTTGCATCACAGTGTAACCTTGTACGATGGAGGAATTTGAAAATAGGTTTTACTTTTAGGAAAACAATATATTCTTAATTTTATTCTAATGTAATTGACAGAATCAGTGCATGTTTCAGCAGTGCAACCCATGTTGAGCAGGCAGAGTACACAGGTTCTCTCTGTTGTGGGATTGCATGCTGCTGGACATCAGGGGTGCTGGAGCAGGGCTGGGGGCTAGGGAAATGAATATAAATTATTGTAATTGCTACCTCAGTAATATCACTAATTTCTAAGACTGCTTCTTGTCTTCTCCTCAGCAGTAGTGCTGGTAACCATAATCCATCTTTCATCTAAGCCTTGATTTATTGAAAATATTCAGAAGGTATCAGATTTCAGTCAGGCAGTAATTACTGGAAGAATATTGATCTCATTTAAACTACATTTAAAATAAGAATTTTGTATTAGATTACTGATCATTACCTTTCAAACTGAATAGGAAGTAAACCTGAAATACTTTACTAGAGCAGACTAGGACAGATTATCTGAAAATTAAAATATTCTAATTATAAAAAATATATATTGTATGGATTTTTTTTTTTAATTGAGATATTTCAATTAGTTGCTCAGAACTATATTTTCTCCTGTTCATGCTCTACGGAAATGATTTATTTTCTGAGATTTTCAAATTTTTTATTAAATTTGATTTTTGGTTTTACTTGAATATATCGTTTTGGCATTGTTTCTAAGGAGAACATTTTTAAACTTTTCTTTTAAACTTTTGCTACCTTTTCTTTCATTCTGAACCACATCTCAAGAAATCAGAGAGAGTCAAGAGAGGCTGCAAAAATAATGTTTACTATTTATACAGCCTGTGAGGTTTTTTATCTAGTGAAAATAGTTCAGAAGAAATATTTTAGTGAAGATGCTTGGTTCCTTTTTTCTTTCTGTGTTGAAAACAGTTGGCTCAGCTGGGCTACATTTAAAAAAATTTGAAAAGCATGATAAACTATATATATGATTGCTACATATAAGGACTACTCTGAGCTCTCTAGAAACACATGCTTACTACTGTAGTAATATTTAAGGACCAAATACATAGAATCATAGAACCATAGAATGGTCAGGGTTGGAAAGGACCTTAAGATCGTATAGTTCCAACCTCCCTGCTATGGGCCAAGACACCTCACACTAGACCATATCATCCAAGACTTCATCCAACCTGTCCTTGAACACTGTCAAGAATGCAGCATTCACAACTTCCTGGGGCAGCCTGTTCCAGTACCTCACCACCCTGACAGTGAAGAACTTCTTCCGTATATCCATCCTGAACTTCCCCTGCTTAAGTTTGAACCCATTACCCCTTGTCGTATCTTTACAGTCCCTGATGAAGAGTCCCTCTTCATCACTGATATTTAAAACTGATAATAATAATAAAGATTTATAAACAACTTTGAAAGGACATGAGAGTGCCTAGGAGCAGTGTTAGAAAGTGCAGTCTTAACTTTCCAATATTAACTACGATAGGCCAAAATTTATTTACATAACCGTTATGCCTTAACAGGCATTTTGGCTTCAGTTTTCTCTAGGAACTTATGCTTTTCAGAAGGTAATACAGCTGACAAGACATTACTGCTATTGCAATGATTAAAAAAATTAAAAAAAAGAAAGAAACTTTATTCTTTAGGAGGAATGCAAATATTAGAAATGGCTTATTATTTGCAAGTATTTTCATGGAAAGTCAGTAGTAATTCTGGACTTGTAAATTACAAACCTCTCTATATTGGATTTGCCCACAGAGATGATGGTGAGGTGAGTTTCTATGTGCTCTAGTTGCAGTGAATCCCATCTCTTACTAGTCTAATCTACTTTTTTTGACAAAGAAACTTATACTTTTCTTCCTGCATCCTTGGTCTTTTTGGGGACCTGCCACCAGGGAGGCATTTTTTATGAAAGAATGCAGAGAGGCTTCATAGGTCTAATGATGTGTAGAAGTGAAACAACATATCTTTAAATGGGCATTAGGAAATCTTCCTTTCAGAGCAGTAATGTGCTACGACTTCACAGTATTTCAATTGACTTCTATAGTAATTTATACCACTGGATTAATCTGTTCAGCTATACTATCAACCTTCAACAAGTGGGATCAACAAAGTGTAAAGAAGAATAGGGTTTATGCATGGCTTTAAACTAAAAGAAAATAGATTTAGATTAGATATTAGGAAGAAATTATTTACTATGAGAGTTGTGAGACACTGGAAAAGAAAAGATTGCCCAGAGAAGTTGTGTATGCCCTGTCCCTGGAAGTGTTCAAAGCTAGGCTGGATGGGGCTTTGAACAACCTGGTGTAGTGGAAGGCATTCCTGCCCATGGCAGGGGTTGGAACTGGATGATCTTTAAGGTCTTATCCAACCCAAGCCTTTCTGTGATTCTATGAATAGCCATTTATGTATTTGGTTCATAACTTCTATGTATTAAGGTTTTTTATGCACTTATTCTGAAACATACAGACTTCACTATTTCCAAGTAAATTATGCAATGCTTATTCTCATTAACTACTCACTCCCCACTTTGCTTCCATGGATGGCAAGCTCCATTAAACACTTAATGGTGTTTATGGGAAGCAGAAGTAAAAACAGGCTGATAAGAGGTGTTGTTCTCTTCTTGACTGCACAAACTGTATTTGGTTCAATGTCTACAACAAAGTTGGCTAAGGTCAGGTTTTTAGGAAAAATATTCTATTTACTCTGTGTAAATAGAATATTGGTGCTATTCATTAAGAAATGAATATCCGTAAAGTATCAATTGGTAGTCTGCATGTGCCTGTAAGAGATGTTGGATCATCTGTCTAACATCATTTTCTAGTTTTACACGCAATGAGTGAGAAGCAATGTTTGCAGCTATCCTTTCTTTAAGAAAATAAAACAGTTGTGAGTAGTCAGGTACAATATCAGTTGGGATATTAAGGAAAGGGGAGAAGGTACCTCATTGTACAATGTAACAAAATGTTAGCTTATATTCCTCAAACTATTTTTTAAAGGGATTTATAAATAGGTCAAAGATTGAAACAATCAGTTTCACATTACTTTACTAAAATGAAAAGGCTGGATTTAACAGTGATATAATAATGTATTGCTTCATATGTTCCAAGATCAAATTGGGAGAGAAGGTACAGTAGGAAAGCATGCTAGCTTTGAAATAGTGGAGCAACATGGACAGTAGTCTGATCTTGAAAGCAATTAGAAAAGACATTAATAATTGTAATAACAATTGCAAATAAAATGTTACTGACTACAGGGATGTTTTGGGGTCTGGTTTTGTTTTGTTTTGTAAAGGTAGCACCCTGGATAAGTAATTGGCCAAGTGAGGTTTTCAGCTTGAAAGTGTTTAGTGAATGCCATTCAATTAAGGGAAAAAAAAGCCCATAGCCATCACAACATCTTTACTAGCATGGTTATTCCACACAGAAGAAAACTACTTAATCTGTCATCTTTTGCCAAGTAGGAGGCTGGAGCTGAAAGATCTCATCATCCTTTTCAGGAATCATAACTGAATACAGGTGAAAATCACTGAATCAGAGGGACTTGACTTGAAAGCTGTTAACCAACCAACCAAAGAATGAGGCCTTTCATACCCTCTGAATCTCCGAAATCCTATGAAATTGAACAGTATTTATAACTAGTGAAATCTGAGATGAAAAGTTGTTACTGTTTCTCTCTTTTCCCAATAATAGAAATAGCAGGTGCCTTCTGCAGAACAAGGCAGGAAATAGTGCCTGCAGTTGCTTGGCAAATGTTAATGCAGCCAAATCCTGATTACTGAATAGTATACACCAACGCCTCAGTGCTTTTTAACTGGTCAGTGCCTTAGTTACAGACTGGAGTGTCAGCATGTGCCATCCTAAACTGAGTTCTTTGTGGTAGGAGCAATGAAAGTTCCCTAAGACGTAAAGTGACCAGAAACAGGAGCAGGATGCTTTTGGAGAGCTAATGCAGAGAGCAGGTGGAGGTGCCTGCTGGAACTCCCATTTTTTCTAGTTGTTGGATGACTGAGGATCAGGTGAAAACATCAGAATCCCTCTGGACATTGTTTGTTTGGGAAAAAGGGCACCTTCACTCAGTACCCTGGCAGCATGAAAATATGCACCTATGTGTGCTTAGCAGCAACCATTGCTAAGAAGAGCAGGTATGTAGGGAAGGTGGGAAGGCAGGACATCAGGAAGAAAACTGAAATTATAAACATGAACAGCAGATAAAATAGCATAATTTCCAGTTGTGATGAAGGAGAGACAAGGAAGCTTTTAGAAGAAGAGATTGGAAAATATTGAGGTTTTGACATGCTGATGACAGTCTGGAGACAGCTGATGTTGAGAATGGAGAATATCTGGGATCAGACAGAAAGGAAAGTGCCTGAGTAAAGAGTTGGACTTGTGAGTACGCTACATGAAGCTAGTACTTTAAATAAAAATGTATGAATAAAAGTATCAAGTGAATGAGGAAAGGTGAAGTATTGAAAACTGAGCATTGAAGATTATTAGAACAGACTCCAGGTAAGGTAGGAGACAGCAATAAACATTAAAGGACTGTTGAGATGGAGAAGAGGAATAAACAGTGAGGTAAAAGCCAGACCAAGGGAAGTTTTATTAATGAGGACTCTCCAGAAAAAGATCAGTTTTAGAGACACAATGAAGAATGAGCCAAGAAAAATGTTTCATTGCACCAAAATCTAGTTATGGCCAGTAGATTGTGGGCAAATGATACTGCAAGTTCTAGTGAATGAGGCATGATTGCACAGCTTGCAGTATTTTTTCAGTACTTGCATAATACAGATCCAAAGTTCCTCAGTATTCTGACTGAGGGTCTCTGGGCACCTAACATAGCTTTCAAGAAATCACAGAAAGGGAGCAGAGAGAAGGTCTGCTCCTGCCCCTGCTCCATGCTCTCTTCACACAAAACATAATCAGAGGATGAATTTACTGCTTTACCTTTGTTGTTTAGTCTAAGATTCAACTATGTATTTCACTGGCTTAATGTTTAAATTCCCATCAGTTACTAATGCAGAAAGCACCTAATAGTTGTAATTTAGTAAAGATATAGCTTAATTTGCATCTCGATATTTTGTCCCTGTAATGATTCATCTGGTAAATGCATTCTTACTTTTGTAAAATCAGCAAAATAAAAATGAAACAAAAATGGACAGCTCTTCCTGTCTATTTTTATAGACTTTAAGTCTTCTCAAATTTCAGCAGTCTAATCAAGGGGCAGTAGATAAAGACTAATACAATATACCAGTGGCTGAGAGGTAAAATAGGTGGTTTATTGCTACAGTAATTTGACTTGCTTATGCCAATAAATACCATGTTGCTTGTTAAGTGTTACCTTAGTTTTAACAATGTGAACAGCTTTATATTCTCATGATATATATGGTGTAAAACCTTTGCATTGAGGCACAGATTAAATCGTAGAATCATAGAATTATTTAGGGTTGGAAAAGACCTTAAGATCATCAAGTTCCAACACCCTGCTGTGGGCAGGGACACCACACACTAAACTATGTCACCCAAGACTCTGTCCAGCCTGGCCTTGAACACTGCCAGCGATGGAGCACTCACAACTTCCCTGGGCAACCCATTCCAGTGCCTCACCACCCTCACAATAAAGAACTTCTTCCTCATATCCAATCTA
>JAOEHX010034391.1:0-15599 GCA_025448015.1 Bolborhynchus lineola | reverse complement strand
GTGATAGGACATGGGGTAGCGGGCTCAAAGTTAAATAGGGGAGGCTTAGATTGGGTATGAGGAAGAATTTCTTTACTGTGCGGGTGGTGAGGCACTGGAATGGGTTGCCCAGGGAAGCTGTGAATGCTCCATCCCTGGCAGTCTTCAAGGCCGGGTTGGACAGAGCCTTGGATGACATGGTGTAGTGGGAGGTGTCCCTACCCATGGCTGGGGAGTTGGAACTGGGTGATCTTAAGGTCCTTTCCAACCCTAACTATTCTTTGATACTATGTGCCTGATGGATCTGTGAATGCAGCTGTGTAAGACCATCCTTCGGGTGTGCTCATTTACAGCTGTGCCTGTAAAGCAACCCAGAAGCGATGTTGGGTCTGTTAACTATGCTGACTCTGAAGGGCTTTTGCTGTCAGTTGCTCATCTCCATACGTACTAAACTGCACCATTTGAAGAGACACAAAAGTGACTCAAGATGTGCCTTGTCGCTTTGCAGTGTGGTTTGAGCTTGCTACCAGCACATTTCTGCATAGTTATATTTCGGCACAGCCTGGTGGCTGTTACTGCTGTTGTTGAACAGGATAATCAGAAATCCATGCGTCACATAATCTAATTGTGGCATGTCATCAATCTAGGAAGTTACTGTTACAAATT
Source organism: Bolborhynchus lineola (assembly GCA_025448015.1). Classification (NCBI taxonomy): domain Eukaryota; kingdom Metazoa; phylum Chordata; class Aves; order Psittaciformes; family Psittacidae; genus Bolborhynchus; species Bolborhynchus lineola. The sequence continues at coordinate 14,954 of JAOEHX010034391.1, read as the reverse complement.
AATTTTACATAAACTGAGGGTATCTTATTTGTTAACTTTTATTGGAATTTTCCATGACATTACAGGAAGAAAGCATCTGTCTATGGAATTGTGCCTTCTACTCTGAACTCTGACTGCATGTATGGACATTAATACTACAATGAAGAAATAGTGTTTTTCATGCTACAAAATATAAGAAAGCTGTTTTCGTGTGTGGTGGCTTTGTTTACTGTTGCTGTACTGAAATGCAAGTAGCATAAGTATAAAGTACAGAACTGTACAGAATTGCAATAAGAGAAAAACCTGCAGTAATTTGACATTAGGTTTATGTACTTCAAACAGAGCACTGAGCTGTAGATGTCTGCTAAGACAGTTAATGATGTGTTTAGCTACTTGGCATATGACATTTCTGTTTTCATGGCGTTTATGACTTTTTCCAATTAAAAAAGGACAATATTAGGGTGTTATTTCAACAGATGAATAGGTCTGATCAGGGTTATCTCGTTATCCTGAAACCAGCCCTGCTGTGGCTTACTTTGAATAGGTAACACCGTATCTAACACATGCATGCTTATCTTTTGCAGAATCGCAACTAGCAGGTGGGGGAAGGTGTTTGGCATTCAGGGTGTTGTGGTGCTGCAACGTGCTTCAGGTATTGACCTTGAAGTGCATGAGAAAACCTGGTGTATTTTTCTCTGTTTAGTTGCATCAGTTACTTTCCTGCAACTGTGCTCGCAGGTCTTGTCATGTAATAGAATTCAGAGCCAGTTAAATGCAACTGCTGTGTTCTGCTTAAATTCTTCTGTGTTATGTAAATGAGCATAGCTAAAAATCGGGAGAGCCGGCATTCGCCAAGATGCTGTTTTCTGAAATTGATAGTGGTATTAAGCAAAAATTCTCTCTTCTTTTGCCAGCTTCCCACAAGGTAAGTTCTACCCATGAATTCAGAAAGATTTTTAGCTTTTGGGGAAGCAAAGAATTATCTACTCTACTGAAAAAGGCTTTCTGCCTGGAAAAAAGACTTCAGGAAAAGATGACAAGGTATGTGAGAGCAATGAATGATTATCTGTTCGCTGTTTTCTGTGGAATAGTGATGTGGAATGGTAATTGCACAAACCAACAAGTACTTGGAATAAAATCCTCCACTGAGAAGGGAGTAACTATTATCTTGAATTCTCTAGAGCAGTGTTGGGGGTTGCCCTCTGCTGCAGGGTTACGATGCATGCCTTACTCTCTGGACACATTTTCCTCTTCAAGCTGAATAAAGATTCTGTTGCTCAACCCATTTGTTCAATCCATCACAAGGGTTTTGTCATACACAGGAGGTTGACTTGTGGAAAGTGGTGGTAGGTCTGAGTAGCTGTGAGATGCAAAAGCATCAGCAACGTAGTAGGAGTTAGTAGCTACTGAGCTGTAAAAGCATCATCATGAAAGTATTCCACGTGTCAGCTGTTACTTCCTTCTGAGAGCTGAATGTGGGGAGGAGGATGTCAGGTGGGAAGCAGTAGTGACTTGAGCTCTGAGGTATGGAGCAGTGTTATGCTGTGTGCACAGTAGTATTCAGGTGTCTCTGTACTCTGCAGAATCCAGCTGCAGGTGGGAGAGATGAAGGGTATCAGACAAGTATTGCACATTGGATCCCAGTTTGGAGGTGCAATTCCCATGCAATTACTTTTCAAAATATAGTAGCATTTATTACTTAGGTTTATTAGACCTACATGCTGAAGCATGTCTTTAAATGAGTGCTAGAAAGGAATGATTTTCTTCAGGACATTTGTATTACAGGAAAACATAATGAAGAAGAGCAGTGTAGAATAAGAAAACAAATGCAAGTTGTGACCTTTAGGCCAAATAGTATGTGGGAAGGGGTGATATGCTGCAGCAGGGGGTCAGAAGAGTGAGGGACATAGTTATCACTGGTTAGGAAGTTATTACTCAAAATACAAAGTAAATTAAAAGATAAAATGGTTCAGCTCCAAAATCTGTTTGATAGATAAACAATTATGAAGTGGGTGTTCCATGGAAAAGAAGGATTGAGAACTTTTGATGAAGCTGATGGTCTGTTGATGGAGATAATCTGAGTTGCTCAGAATCATGCTCGCTTTAATGAACATGAATTCCATGGTGGTTTTCCGACAGAAATAATCATCAGAATTCCATGTACAACAAGGCAGCCTGTGCTTCTCGTGATTGCTGGTTAAAACTAAGAACTACTGTGTCATGTGCTATCAAAAGGATCGTTACAGATGTGGCACAGACTCTGTTTAATGGCTCTAACAAACAAGGTTTGCTAAATTGCAGTGTACTATCCAGGGGACACGATTATCATATGAATTTGTTCACAAACAATAAATATTTTAAAGCATTTTGTTTGCTTAATTCCCAGCTACAAGTAAAGAACATGAAAGATGGTGACATACTTGTCTTCAACTCAACCCAAGCTAAACAAAAACTTGGCTTGATCTTTGCACATCCAAAATACTCTTCACTCTCACAGCAGGCTGTGTGAAAGTAAAGGCTGAAAAAATATACAGTAAATTGCTGTTTAAAGTTTTGTCTTGACAGTAAGTCTTTAAAGAAGTTCTGCTTTCAGAGAGTAGAGACACTCTGCTACTCTCCTCCAAAGGTAAAATGACAAAAAAGAATGGGTGTAGTTTGAAATATAGCACTGTCTTCATTTCTCTTAAGAATGGAAGTCTGTTATGAAAAACAGCTTCCCATTTCTGGAGAGGTTGGAAGAAAGTAGCTTCAATGATGTAGTGTCCTGTGTAGTCAAAAGTTTAACATTAGCTTGAGCACAATGCGAGAAGTAAGGCCCCTGTGATGTTTCAGAGCTGAACTTGCCAATGCGAGAAACTGTTGGTGTAACTGGGCTTTGCACGCAGCAGCTTTCCAGCTTAGAGCTGAAGATCAGTGGTGGAGCAGGCACAGGCTGGGGTTTTTCATTCCTTTTTGCTTGCTTATGTGTTACTGCCAGTATCATGCAACAGCAACACCCAGTTTGGGATTCCCCTCCCCCATGACTCTGGGGTACAAGATCTTGTGTTGAGAAAAGAGGAAGGAAGCTCAGCGCAGAACAGCAAATCTCACAGCACCCTTGCAGCTGCCCCAGCCTGCTGCTAGTCCTGAGTGACAGCAGCTGGGGAAGGCATCCGGCTTCCAGTTCCTTTGTTCCCTATCTTGAAGTCTGTGTCCTATAAACCTTGGTTCCCTTGGTGGTGGGCATCCTTCAGAGCTTCACGGATTCATGTACAATGGCAAGATGGAGCAAGACAGACAAGAAGAGTGGCGTGGGTATGTAACTTGGTTAGCTGTTAGTTGAATGTTGTCTTCAGAACTTCTGAACAGGATGTGGGCAGGTGTTTGCTGCAGTGTGAGGACTGAACAGTTTTACCATGGTGCCTTCATGAAAATTATCCATTTTGTACAAAGTTGTAATCTTTCAGACATAATGATGAGCAGTACATGAGTGCCAGTGGTTTTGCTCATGGAAATGCAGCTTTTCCCACCTTGGTATTTTAGAGCAGATTGGGTATTGTGTATAACTTGGCAGCTAGAAGGTAGAGGGAGCAAATACAGGGTGAGGGTAGTCCTATAGTTGATTCTGAGACTGTCACTTAAAGTTCATGTTAGAGAGAAACATGTAACAAGTTGGCAAGTCATACTTTTTGGAAGGAAGGTCATCTTCCAACATCAGTTTATCTTAAAATGAATGGTGTTCACTTGCATAAAGGTCTGAACTGGGCCTTTTTTTTAAAAAGGCCTTAAAATTAGGACTCAGCTGAAGTACTTGAAGAAGTGAAGTTAACTGTAGGTTCTCAGTACAGAAGACAGTTAATCTTGTACTACTTGTGTTTTATTTTACCTACTGGTGTAGTTATCAATGTGGAATCCCCAAATTCTTCTAGAAGACACTTGTTCTGTTAAGGAGGCCATATTGTGATACACATTAAAAACAGAAGACCCAACCGGTTTCATGAAATAAAATGAACCATCAAGGAATCAGTAAGAGGAAAAGAATGTCTTCCTTGTTCAGCTTCGATGTGCAGCAGTGGCAGAACTGCAAAATGGAAGTAGCCTGTTCTGGTGGCAGTTTGTATTGCAAAAGAAAGGGTGCCGATACTTTTTTCATTTTTATCAATGGCAGAAAATACTAAATTTCTCACTTGTCTTTCTGAATGCTGCTGATTTGGGAGACTGTAACTGGATTTGTTGTTTGTGGTATCTGTATCCGATGTATGTGATGGATGTTAACTCATGTATGGATAGAAGTTCCCAGTACACATCAGTTATTTCTGGGAATAATATAAAACAAGCTTCACTTATAGCAGCCTCTTACAAGGAGCATTTTGGGTCTGGGTGAGTTTCATGCCATTACAAAGAAAGCTTGCTGCTTTTGTGCTATCACTGTTAACATTATGGAGGCCAAATGACTTGGTGTTCAGTGTATTATGTGCTAGGGACTTTATTCCGCCTATGCCTCCAGTGGACTAACACACCAGGTATGAGGAGGCCCTGGCTGTGGTCTGTCACTTGCTCAGCAGGCAGCTGCCATGCTTTGCTTGAAGTGAAGTTCTGACTGTTTGGAACTTTGCAGCCAATGTGATCAGTGAGTGGACAAAAAGCCAGTATGATACAGAAGACTCCATTGTATTTGGAAGGTGCAGCAAACCACAAACATAATAAAAGCAAGCTTGTGAAACAGGTTACTTCATCAACTAATGCCAATTCTGTGGAGTTCGTTTTCATGATACTGCAGTGTGCTTGGATTGAACAATTTGACTTAAAATAATCAGAATATGCAATTTTGTATAGCAATAGTCTTTGTTACCTGTGATCTAAGAATATTTCAAAGTAATGCACCTTTTAACTGAATCACTTAGCATGAGCACTTATCTTCATGCATAAAATGAGATCAGGTAATAGACTAACTTCTAATTGTAGTAGTTTGATACTGTTAAGCTTAAAGTACCATACAGACAACACAAATGCAGGAGTTTTTAAAAACTCTGGACTAGGTTATATTGGACCAGTGCTCCTATTCTCCAAGTACTGTCAGCTCTAACAACTCTGGCACTCGTTTTAAAGGATGTGCTACGTGTGGCTCGTAGGGTGACCTCGGTGCAAACCCTAGTCTGTACAGGTACTGCTTTCTGAAACATGGTCTGTACAAATAATGCTTCTCCTTCTCTCGCCAATCTCCCTAATCAGACAGTTGTCACCTTCAGTCAGGTTCTTTAGGTTTACAACAGAGACTGGAATCATTAGAAGTCTGTTACAGCTCCTGCTGTGACAAAGACATGTGGATTACTCGTGTCGGTCACCCCACTGAACACTCTTCAGTCTGTGGCATCATGTGGATGAGGAGTCCTGAGACTTGGAAATTTCCAGGTGCCAACACAGTGACCTGTAACTTGTGTACCAGGTGTTAGAACTAACTGAAAGACTAACCTGCTGTTACAGAAGCATTTAGGGCATCAGAGATAGTTTTGTGACAGGAAGAATGTAGCTAAGGGCAACAAAAAACTCCACTGTTGTTTTTGGGGGGAAGAGAGATGTTTATTTATTTGCAAGTTTAAAAATTTCATCTCCTGCTGCAAATTAAGGATTCAGCACTTGACCTACTGTTGAGAGGAGCTTAAAGAAACAAACTGTCACTGTTTGACTAAAAGAAATCTGTAGAGAGCGCAATTAATGGGAAGGAATTAGGGAGTGCATAAAATAGAAAACGCTGCAACTGATTATATGTATATTAAGGAACTTTGCTAGTGTTTCAAAGGAGACAACAAACGTATCAAAGCTTTGATACTGTTGAGTTTAAACTGCCACAGAGAGAACACAAATACAGGTGTTGATTAATAAACTTGAAAAAAGCTTTGACGAATTTCCTTTAATAGGTAAAGGTAGTGGTGTCTCCAGCTTGTGATGCAGCAGATGGACTTCTGCTTTACAGCCTGATAATTCTCAAAGATGCTACTTTTTCCTTTGTAAACAAGTAAACCTGGTCAGCCACGAGTTGCTTGAAGTCATGAAGTCCGGAACAAAGACTGCATAGACTTGTCAGTGCAGGGCTAGCAATGGGCCAATAAGATTAGGCCTGCTTCCCTTAGAGATAACTGTAAGTCTCATGACTGGGAGGCTCAGGGTAAATGCATTTAGCTGGCACATATGAGATCTTAAGCATTTCAAAGCTGGAATGCAGCTCTTTAGCACTGCCACATTTGCTCTGAGTATACATTCCCTCTACTGTAGTTACCATAGCCATTACAGATGGTTGCACTACTCTACAAATTGTGTTAGATGTTTCCTCTGTGTCTGTTGAACTGATTCCTGAAGAAGAGTAGGCATGACAGTGCTTTCCACTGGGGACTCCAAAACAGGGAATCACTTTTCTAGTGCAGGTCATGGGGCAAACGTGACACTGTGGTGGGATTTCCTCCTGCTGTGCTAGGCTACAAGCGCATGTGTGATGTTGATGTAAAAGGGAATCTGTGCAAGCTGTGTCACTGTGTGGTAACAGTACACTTTCTGTTTCTCTGCTTCCCCTAAGTAGGTCTGTTTCCTAGGATTAAAGAAGGTTTTTCCTGTTAAATATTGTAAGACCTTTCATACTTGTATGTAATATAAAAGTCACAACTGTAGCAGTGTCTGTGGCTTACAGACTTTGTCGATTTGAAGCCGACATTGTGGGGAGGAGAGGAGTGGGTGAGTTCTTTGAAGCTGTAGCAAAGCATATGCTCAGCCTGAGAGCCAAGAGCTGTGACTGGCTGGTCTGATTTCAGCTGCTGATGACCTCTGAAGATGATTCTGTGTTTCTGGAATCAAACAAGGCTGAGCTGTAAGAGAGGTAGCGCTTTATTCAGGATAGTTTGCCTACTCCATAAAATGCAACCCTTGAACCCCGCAGACAGTTGGGAAACAAAGAAAGGGGAACTTAAGTAAAATGAAAACAAAGCTGGGAAAGGAATCTTTTAATCCACCGTTTTTCATGAAAGAAAAAAGCGCAGTTAAATACTCTTTATGAAGAACAGATTTCTAAGAAAAAGAACCATACTACTGTTCTCTATGAAAAGGTAAAGGGTCAGGAACAGTATTGTCATATAGCTACTTGGGTATGTTAGAACTTCCTGGTTCTTATAATCTGGACTGGCTTTATTGTGTTTAAGAAGGAAAATAAGTAGCTCAAGTCAGCTAAAACCTCCATCTGGCCCCAAGATTAAGCACAAGAAGAAATCTGTATTCAACCACTACCTGAGCTAACAGCTTCTGAGAAATGAAGAGTTACCCTTTGCTGAGTGTGATTTGCAATAAGTGAATTCAGCCTTTACTCCACTTTGAGTTTTGATCCATTCCTCCAACTTGTGAAATAGTTATCAAAAGTGTGTCCCTCTCATGTTCATTATAGTATGTGGCTCTTAAAGGGTTACCATACTGCAGTACAAGTTTTACAGGTTTCTTTCCAGAAGTGAGGAAATCCTGTTAATCCTGTTAGGACTGCATGCTGTCTTCAGATGAAGCTTATTAGCATTCTTGCTGAGTGATTTCACCCTGTTCTAATGAGAAGAAAATGGTAACTGAAGACAAAGAATTGATCTGTAAGGAAACATTACTACTCAGGAACAGGATTCTTGCTGAGGCTATTCATTGGAGGTATTTGAATATGCAAAACTCTGCATGAGTTGTTACATACAAATCATTCCATATACGCCTCCTATTATGGTGAAGTGAAATGAAGAGCTGGTTCAGCAGAGCTACACCTCAGCAGTGTTGTTTCTAATTCCCTTTAAGTGGAAGGGTGGAAAGTAGCCAAGGAAACCAACTTGAAATGTGGCTTGCTACTACAAGGTGAGTCTCAAAAATATAAAGAACAGGGCAGAGTCTTCACATGAAGGAAAACGGGAAGGAAAGACAGGCAGGAAGGTCAGGATAATAAACGGCTTACAGTGTTACAAGTCTGTGGGATTTTCTTAACTCACCATTCCCATCCTGCAGCAGCTTACAGTCTAATGTAAATACCAAGCAAGTGGAGTTTTAAAGTTACGTTTACTGAGGAAATGGAGCTTTTTGAGGAAGGGATTCTGTTACCTGGATTCCTGTGAGGTTTTTTAGAGAGTGGTGTGTGAATCTTACCAGTGAGGTACAAAGTATGATTTTTATTCCACCTCCCACTTTTCCCCACTTGTCATCTTCTAAATGGAAGGCATAGAATTTAAATTACCAAACGTTAACTGTGCTTCTGTCTCAGTTTGTGGTTGTTTGAATTTAATTCTTAATTCATAACAGGAATCTTCCTCTGAACAGTGTGAGATTGTTTTATTTGCCTTGTGTCTTGTGAAATGCCCTCTACGGACTTTTCACTACTCCACTTTGGAAAACATGTGCATATCTGTGTGGCTTAATGAAACAGGCTTCATAGCCACACATGTAGTGACCAGCATTCATGCGTCTGTATATAGTGGGAGTGATGTGCATATCATATCTGACAGCTCTGGCTTTAATAAGTATGTTGGAATGAAATGCAAACCGGAGTTTTCTTTAACATTTATAGTCCTTTTTTGCTGCTGGAATAGACGCAGGTGGATGTTTTTGCTTATGCTGTGGGTGGCTGAATATGAGAGTGGTAGCAGGATCAGATACAGAAGCTCCTTAGAGTAATTGTCTTTACAAGAGGTCTTATTTGCCTGAACAAGAACACTTCCATCTTCCTGAGGTGTAATTCAAATCCCGCTTTTGCTTGAGCATATTTCAGTTTGGAGAACCTTTTCTGGTATTCCTTTAGGCATTTGTTCTGAAGCAATATTGTTGAGGTGTGCTGGCTTCCAGCTCAGCTCCTGAGGGAGCTAAGCCAAGCTGCTAGAATCAAAGCAGAGTTTGCATTGGGGTTTTTGTTTTCTATGTGGAGCGTATGTGTCCTGGTGTAAAATTACCTCTGAAGTTACAGCAAGCTCTAAAAAGAGCTGCTCTGGGGACAAATTTGCTAACTCTACACTCAATTAACTGTGAAGTCCCTATTCATGAAGATTGTCTTAGGGCTCGTGTTCCTGGGCATTGTATGTGCCATTCTGGGACAATGTGACAGCATCTGTGGACAGATACAGCATTGATGAGAACACCTTAGTCTGATGCGGGCTGCTGGGTATATGCTGTCCAAGTCTTTCCTGCTGATCTTACTGACATGGCATCAGTTGTTCCTGAGGCAAGTAATTGCTATTGAGATTTAGAATAAATACCGTGGTCTTCAAGCAGGCCACCTTCTGTGCCTTGAGGATACTGTCCTGCTTTGTGGTTATGGCTGAGATGGGGGATGCCAGGGAGTGGAGAACTCTGGTGGTTAATTCTGGGGTGATACTTGCAGTGTAAGAGAGTCACAGTTTGTGAAGGAAATGATATCAGTCTCAGCTGACAGGAGACATAACTGGATGGAATAGTCAAATTTTGACTCCCAGTTCATAATTCAGAACTAGCAGATGTGATAGTCAAGATGTCTGCTGCTGTAGGTGATACAACTGGATGTAAGCTGGTGCTATTAATATAGAGTTTTTTGCAGTGGTATATAGGAGGTAGTTTCTTACAATAAAATGTCTGGGTAGGTCTATAGCTTAAAACTTTGTACAAGAATCTGTGAAACTCATCCTACCAAACAATCCAAAATCTACAGTCAAATCTCTCTCCAAGTTTCCACTTACTTATTTAGAAAAGTCTGAGCTGATAGAGCTACTTTGCTTGTTTTTAAATGAAGGTTTTAAGAGCACAAACCCAATATGTAATGTAAATGTATGGCTCGATGAGTTGCATCTGTATTTTGAGATCAATGCACTTGTAAGTTGAGCAGCATATATTTTGAAATATAAAGTAACTGCTTGTCAACAGTGATCTTCATCTGTATGGACACTTCAGGAAAATAGGAAGAGCACTCACACACCCCCCAAAAACTCTGGTGGAAATATCCCATGAAATATGGGCAGCTTGTTTGCCATCTCCCAGTTCTTGAAGTCTATGTCAAGACTAACGAAAGGAAGTCAGCCAGAATATAACCACACATCTGCCATACACATCTATACTGAAACACATTTGTGTTGAGCTAAGGCAGTTCTCTGGATCCCTGAGGAGGCAGTTTCAAGATTCTCTTGAATCCGGGCAGCAGAACCTCACTTTTCAGTTAATTTTTCTGTTTCTCTTTCTTTTTTTTTCCCTCCTCCCCATTATGTTTAATGATTGAAGCCCTGCTCTGCCCAGTCAGGAGGAGAAACTGGTGGGAAGGCCCCTTCATGTCAACAAAAATAACAACTACTTTTGGTGCAATAAGCCTCTTAACTGAATCTGGGATTCCTTCTAATTTCTGCCCAAGAGATATAATAAATATAATGGTGGCAAAAGAAATTAGAAACTCAATTTATGGAACTTGAACAAGTGAAAAGGGTGAATCTGATTAGTTCTGCCCTCCTACCTGAGATGTCTTTATGAAAGGCAATTGGATTTGAGATTTTAAGTGTAATTTAACCAAAACATGTCATTAGTATATATTTTGACCTAGCAGGAATGAATATCATGCTTTAGAAGCCAGGGGAGAGAGGTGAGTAAAAAGTGTGTAGGAATATACTGAAGGTAGGCCCAGTGTTATGCAAGTTTGAATGCTCTGTGCCTATGGACTGGGGCACTGTCATGAGAAAAGGAAGCGAACTGCTGACTGCTGTCTCTGTTGAACAGCAGAGGTCATATTTACGAGCCAGTGTACTGTTCCTACCTGGATAATTTAATCATGCCTTCAGGCTTACTCATTTGATTCAGTTTCCCTGTGTGATACTACCTTCAATAACAACTTCTACTCTATAATGCTCCTGTAAAAGTCTATAACCATGCCCATGAAGAAAAAATATACAGAAACACATGCTTACCAGATCAGCCCACATCCTGTAGCCCTGGAGTGTAAGACCTAGTCAAGAAGCTGATGTTCTTGAAATCTCTCTGAAACTTGGCTGTTTCTTAACCACATATAGATAAGCTTCTGATTAGAATGCTCTTTAAATCCACTGTTCCTGTGATCTTTTCAGAGTGATTAAGTGCAGAAGATGATGAAACTTTCTGCTTGTTTCCATATGAAACACAGTTTCATGTTAAGATGAAGCATCTAAACCCAGGAAGGAACTCAATAAATTCAGTTTCTGTGTGCATGTCTGTGCCCCTTCTCACCAGTGTAGCCATAAATTCCTGTAAACTGTGCGCTGGACTAACAATTCTCCATCACAGTCAACATGTACATATTGAAGACCTGCATCTAAATAGGTGCTCTTAAATCCTGTGCAGAGCGGTTATGAAAAACAGCTTGGTTTTATGTGTATGCGGATTTGTTTTCAGCTTTGTCTGTTTTCAACACCTTTGCATTTTCAGAAGAAAAATGGTTAAGTAATGGTAACAGATGAAACTTCTTGATAGAATTACGATTCCCTTTGTTTATTCTAGTGTATCAGAATCTTAGTAACATTGTGTGGTTTTCTGTTTAATTACAGTTTTTGGCTGTATTGAAAAACATTATTTTCATCCTTCAATTTTTCAGCTATATACAATTTCAAAGGCACAGGAATACCACAACTGACTTTACAGATCGGTGATGTGGTCCATATCTTGGAGTGCTGTGAAGGTAAGTCAGCTGTCTCCAGGCGATAGGTTTATCTGAGTAACTTAACCTGTTTACTTAGCAATTCTCCATGTTGCATAAGTAGTTATCAGTGTTCTTATTTGTAGTGGTGGTGGTGTGTTTTCAGGAAGAACCTATTAATTTCTGAAGAGTCAAAATCAGAAATGTCAGAATACATGTGCTTCTTTTGTGAAGCTGTTACTGAATGAGGAAGTCATCAAGTAGAGTCTGAGAAGTTCATGCAGCTGTAATATACCTGATGGGAGTTACAGTAGGTTTGATTGACGTTTTAACAGAGTGCATTTTTGTCTCTAAACTAAATACTTGTTGCTGGGAGATATTCAGCCCCCTGATCATCCTATGGCACAAGATGGAAATGTGGTATGTTAAAGTAGCCTGTAGGTCAGCATGATCAAACATTTCTGAAAGCATCCAGCTTACAGAGCATGCTAAACAACAGATGTCCAAGTCACGCATGACAGATAGTCAATATGCTAATCCAGACTTATGTAGCTTTGTACTTTTGTGAAGCTGAATTCACTGTTGATACTGTAGTGCTAGTGTATTCCTCTGCAAGGATTTGATCTATGCTTTCACAGTGTTACTGAATTCTCTCCCAAGTCTGCCCCAGCTGCTAAAGTTCTTATTACTATAAAATAATAGAGTGCAGTTATTACTAACTCAACAGGTATCTGCAAATGTCCATTGTAACAGTAATTCATTTTCAATCTGTCCATTGTAACAGTAATTCATTTTCAATCTGTCCATTGTAACAGTAGTTCATTTTCAATCTCACACAAAATTGGTATGCTTGACTAAGAGTTAAAAAAAAAAATCATGATGTGCTTCAAGCTTTGCAAAATGTATTGTAAAATCATCAGCTTACTTGTGCTGTCTTTCAGTGATCTCTTATTATCTGTAGCTATTTTAAAAGAGATGGGCCAGCTGCTGCACTAGGCACTTACAGAGAGCTGGGTGCTGAAAGGCACTTTTGAGCCCAGCCCGTTTCATTTCACAGAGCTCTAGGCTGTTTTGCATGGAAACAACAAAGTATTAGAGAGAAAAGTGTCTGAGGAACCATACCTTCCATGTTTTGGAGAGCAGAAGCATGATTTTTCCTCTTCTGTTTCTAAGAGAAATTCAGTATCTCAAAGTATCAGTGAAAATACTGATGTCACTCACTAGACGCTTAGTCAATAAATGCATTTCTGTCATGAGTAATATTTGTGTCCTGTCCTAAAAATGAAAGGTCTGCATAAATCTGTAAGCCTCCATTCTAAACATTTTGGTGAAGAAAGAATACATTGGTTATCCAGAAACCTCCTCATCCCTGTGTTGTTTCTGTTAATGGCAGAAACAGCATTCTAGGTTTCTGTCTACTGTGGTACCTTTGTTGTCAGCCCATCCTTGCAAGTTGAGTGGTGCACTCGTGGTGGCTTTTTATCTGAAAGTCCTTTCTGAATCTTCTGCCCTTTACATGCACTCTCACAGCTTGCATTATGCAGTATGTTTGCCAGTGAAGAAGTGGAATCTTTAAGCATTGTGCCAGTAAGTTGTCTTTTATCAGATATCTTAAGAAATATGCTGCCAACTGCAGCTGAAGAGTAACCAACAGTAACAGGTTTTTTCCTATGCTCATTTTTCATGCTATTTTAGTTTGTTTTGCATGCACAGAATATGCCCAGACACACATGTGCAGTAGCAACAAATGGGATTAAATAGATTTTTCACACTTGGATGTAAATTGGAGAATATGTGCAAATAATTCAGTTTGAGAAGTAAATAGGGATTTTATTATTGAGAAGTAGGGGGGAATCCCAGTGCTGAGAAAAAAATCCGGTGTGTTTTTGAGGTCAGTGATTCTCCTGAGTCTCGCAGCATTGCCTTTCTCACAGGACTGTTTGGGAATTCTTTGTTGATGTTTTGGATGCACAGCTGAAATACCTGTTAGAAACTGAGAGAGAGAAAAGGTGGTAGGGGAAGAGGTAATACATGCTCATGAGACTATACCAGAAAATGTTTTTCATCATAAAATGCTTGCTTTGGGTGAAATAGAAGAAACATTCAGCAGAGTTGAATACTGTTGCTATGTAGGTAGTGTTTCATGATGGGATGTGTGCATGTTGGATGTGGCTTCTGCTATAATTTAGTAAGGGTGAACTCTATGTTTTATGTTCTTTTTAGATGTTTATTGTGACTGCACCGGGGCATAGATGAAACAAAGCCTGAACTAGTATTGAAATACTGCACTCTTTTCTTTCAGAAGGGGTTCCTAGTTACAAATGGAGTAGAAGCCCCATAATAGCCCTTCATTTTCTTGAGGTTTACACAAGGAGTAACTTCTGAGTTAAGTCCAAAAGATGTAATTCTTCACGGCAGAAAGATAGGCTGTTCTTACAATAAGGGAAGCTGGATATATAACTACCATGTACTGTGTTGGATTGATGGGGCACCTAGAACACAATCGGAAGAGCTCGATGGGCTATCCAGGATCATGAGTGATCTTAGTTAAAAGATATATATGTGTGTGTGTGAATTATATATTGCGTTACAAAACAGCTTATCCTACCTTTTTTTAACGTGAGTGTGCAGGTATTCTAATCTGTGTAAGATTGCCTGTGCTTACTATGCAAGCCTTAGAAGTAGACCATATAATAGTACTTGCTAATGTGCAAGTCATGCTCAATATGCTTCCTGATATTTGATTTACTTTCATATTTGTAGTTTTGAACTAATTATTAATTTTTAAACATGCTATGCCAGATAGTTCTTTTATGAAACAAACCCCATGACTTTCTAGTATACTTTTTCATGTGTGTGTTCTGTCATACTGAGTGCACTCTTTCTTCTTTTTAGGTTGGTACAAGGGTTATCTAGTTAGGCATAAAGGAACAGAGGTAAGATCATGCTGTTCATTCCTATGAGACAGTTTTGAAGGAATTAACCCGTGAAGGTTTTTATTAGTATCTCTTGTCAGATAGTCCTCTTGTGATCTCTGAAGTCAGCTCTTTCCTTTCAAGACAAATAGAATGATCAGCATTTGTCCTTGATGCTGTTAGTAAATATTAGAAGGACTGGAAGAAGCAGATCAATTAAGACAATGTTACTGTGCCTTCAGGTTAACACACTGAGGAAGACATAGAATCATAGATTCCTTAGGGTTGGAAAGGATCTTAAGATCATCAAGTTCCAACCCCCCTGCCATGGGCAGGAACACCTCCCACTAAACCATGCCACCCAAGGCTCTGCCCAACCCGGCCTTAAACACTGCCAGGGATGGAGCATTCACAACTTCCCTGGGCAACCCATTCCAGTGCCTCACCACCCTCACAGTAAAGAA
>JAOEHX010034389.1:5156-16667 GCA_025448015.1 Bolborhynchus lineola | reverse complement strand
AATTTTTAAATTTAAACGTTTTTTTTTTTTTTTTTGTGAATGGGGGAGTGAGGGAATATAAATTCCAGAATTTTTGTTTTATGGCTACAATTGATTTGAATTACAACAGGAGACTGAGAAAGTTTTGTAAGGCATCCTTAAACATTCAGTCATAAATAGGATGGGAGCCTGAGTGGCAAGAGATCCCATCCTCCTCCTTCCTCTCTTTAAAGAGGGTGGTCTGGGACAAATAGATTTAAATGAGCTTGATGTGAGAGAATTAGCTAATAAGGGACATGCAGCAGAGTACTCTATAGATGCAGGCTGCTTTTGCTGCTAGAATTGTTTGAACCAAGCAAACTGCATTAGCACTTTTAGTACAGCTGAAATGTTTTTAAAATAGGAGAACAACCTTTTATTGTATTTCTGTTATTTTTTTTTTTCCTAGGATAAGAGTAGATGTACCCAGAGGTAAAAGGTTTTAGTGCAGAACCATGGCTCACTTCTAAAATGTACCTTAGCATTCCTATGATGACCAGAGACAGGTACAGTGATAGGTCCTTTTAGAGCACTTCTGCAGGGGCCAGGTGTGCTTGGTAGAGGTAGCACAGCTCTAGGAGGCAACTGGCCTATGTGCAAGTAGATATAAAGTCTAATCAGGCCCAGTCAAAAGTGATTTTTTTAATGGAATATTGTTTTTTTGACCAAATTATGGTTTGTATCTCTGTGTTCCTCAGACACTTGTTCAGTGTGTGTGGTTTTGTGGGGTTTGGGGTGTTTCTTTAATTCGCTGGGGCAGAAACAGCAGAACCCCACGTTTTAACAGGAAAATATTTCAACTGAAAATATTTTTATTGGAAAGTTGATATTGGCATGTTTTGGAAGGGCTGTTCTGTGGAGCTGTGCCCTGGTCATCAGCTGTGTCTGGTAACGAAGCAGTATAGGAGACCCAGCCCAACCAGATTCATGGGGCAACATGAGGGTTTTATTTCATGATTTTGAAAGACACCAACTTGCTCACCACACTTAAGGTTGTATTAGAGGAATCCACCATCCTCTAACACACAGTTAGTTGTTTGTTATTGGTAGGTCCTTGCCACAATCACCTGCTGAAACCCTGTTGATGTTTGCTAATCCCAGCCATAACATGAACGTTTCCCATACAGAAACAGTGTTGGGAAAGAAGCCCGCCTATTGTGTGATTCCAGCACTGCCCTGGTTTCACCCCAGCTGGCAACTCAGCCCCACGCAGCGCTGGCAGGATGGGGGAGAGAATCAGAAGGGTAAAACTGAGAAAACTTGTGGGTTGAGACACAGACACTTCAATAGGAAGAGCAAAAGCTGCACATGGAAGCAATACAAAATAGGGAGTCGCTCCTTCCCGTGGTCAGGCAGGTGCTCAGCCATCCCCAGGAAAGCAGGGCTTCATCATGCATAACAGTGACTTGGGAAGACAAACACCTTCACTCAGGATGTGTCCCCTCTTCCTTCTTTTGTTGAATTGACAATTTTAATCTGCAAGTCCCTCAAGATTTGAGGTACTGAGGTGCTCAGCATAAGCCTGTAGTAACTGTGATGTAATTAATCCTGATCTATTCTGAATTTAAGAGACTAGCTAAATCAAAACACCCAAATGATGCATCTGGGAATTACCATAATTCCTGAAACTGTGGTACCAGTAGAAGTATCAATCAACCGAGATGATGATGATGATGGGAACCTGTGGGGTATTTGCTATGCACCTAATACACCTGGGGATGCTAGCTTAAGTGGGCTATTTTGGATTCCTTTGTTTATAGAAAGGGAGAAGGAGGGATAGAGCAACGTATGGTGGGTTAAAGTGAGCGGTTGAGGTATTGTGAATAAGTGCCCTTTCCATTACAACAAATGAGTGCTATAATGAGATTCCTTGGGGAAGTTGCAGCTCTATTGTACCACCTGGCTTACTTAATAGATGAAGCTAACAAGACTAGAGATGAGAGTTTTCTGTTCTGTATGATTGGGTGGTATCCAAGCCACGGAATTTTCTTGGTTTGCACACCTCTGTGTGAGATTTTCTGTTTTAGTTTTCTCCTTATCCAACCAAAATCATTCCTATTTATATTTTGTAACTGGAGTCTTAGGTATTTATTGGGCACAGTTTCTGTGTTTGCTGTGGCTATGACAATACTGTGCATTAAAAGCATTTTGAGACTATTAATGTATAATCTGTAAAACTCTTCCACCCAGGCTAGACTGTAATGATAGCATGTTCCTTATGCCTCTGTGCCAGTTGTCTGTTACCTGTTGAACTTGTTTTTGTGACCTCTGCTTAGCTTCTTTGTTCTAAGTAGAGTCTTTCCCTCTGATGATAGCCTTGTGTTGAAACCCCACCATGGGCACTGTGTCCCTGTTTTCTGAAATATTAATACTCTGTGTTTGCTGCACGGCTAGAGCACTGCACTCTTTATACTTGCATTTTTGTACTTCCCTATTCTCCCCCTCTGATTGCATTCTTGCATGTTTCAGTCTCTTGGGTTTAAATTGCATTTTTAATGCACACTAATCAGTGTGCTACCTCAAAACATGAGGAAGATCTCAGAGAAGGAGGATGTGAAATCCTATTCAGTTTCCCCTGTGTTTAATGATGTCAGTCAAGTGGCTGTAGGTAATGCAGACGTTATCAGTAGACTTGTCATGGCCATTCTGCTCACTGTTTGCTTCCCAGCATGAGACATGAGTGAAATCATCTTCCCCGAAATATGTCTCCCTACGGTTTTTGAGACTATTCTTTCAACTCAGGACACCAGCCAACTTCAGCTGTAATCTGTCTCTTCCCCACCATTCTGCCTCATTCCCAAAACAAGACTCTTTGTCCTTGCCCACTGCTCATTTTTACCATTCTCAATCAATCTTCATTGAATGCAGCGGTACATCATTAACTTGTCTTCCGGCAAGCCACTTAACCCCCTAAACCCTGGAGCAGATTCATTACATTGCCATCTTCCAGTGAACGGTCACATCCACACTTGACTTAGGCTATTACTTAGTCACACAATTCATCATCCACACGGGTAGTTTTTCACTCCTGATCAGATTGGTGTGACAGTATCTGGAGCCTATTGCAAGGAGATATCCCAAGAAAAGGGCCCTGTTTAGTAAGTTTGTCTACGTATATAACTCTTATTGACCCTGCTCTTCTCCATTATCACCCATGAGAGACAGGAGCCACCATGCAGCTCTTCTTTCTCTGAGGTCATGGTAGCTTTTGGTATGTTCTGAACAGAGCTGTGCTTTGTATAAAGGTCGTGATGCTGAATTCACTAGTTATATGTTAATTCTTTATTTTATGTCATGTTTTCCCACTGTTTTCTGAGTTACAGTATTATTATCCACCTAAATTTGTAACACACATGACTGTAATACACAGGTTTTTTATGCTTGGGTTGGGATCAGACCTGAAATCCACAAAGCCCATCCTCACTGTCATGAGTGGATAAATATCAAAACTATTCTTTTTTGTTTCCGTCACTCTACAAGCCTTATTTTAATCGTCTTTTGCTTTTTTTGTTTCCTTCATGCTTGTTCAAAAGGGAATATAGCTGCTGAGGTAGTTCCTTTATTGCTGAAAAGCCCCTCAGTAACTCTGAGCTTATAATCCACGGTACAATCACCAGTCTGACTTTGGGAATTGCACATCACAGTATGATTACCAAGAAATAACTGAAGACTGATTATGCAAATCCTGGAGTTCTAATTGGCTAATAATGACTTTAAGACAGAGTACAATGATTCATATGTTGTGTGTTTTTGAGGGGAAAATCCAAAGTAATTATGTAAATCAGTTGCCTGTAACAACTAGTCCAATGCAAAGCTTTGTTTGGTCAGGGAGCGCGCACAGTAATGCATCAAAACTGTGGAGCATCCCTGCACTTTGATGCACAGAGGCAGTTGCACTTCAAATGAGCTGTATTGTGTATAGGGACTGATTTCATTCCTTCTAGCCAAGTATTATTTCTTGTACTATCCTCCAGGAAGCTAAAACAACCCTCAGAGCTCACATATATGTTTAAGGTGATTGTTTAGCCCAGGAGACAAATGGGAAAAGAAAAATCCCATTTTCTAAAGAAGGATTATAAAGAGATAATATACTCCTTCTTCTCTCTTTTTTTTTTTTCTGTTTAACATTCTGTGTCACAACCAAAATTATTCACTCCTAAAGATACTCTTCATTAGTAACCTTAGAATAAAACCTTCTCATCACCTTTTCTACTGTCGTGTTGTTACAGGACCTCTAGGCTCTTTTTGTAAATTCTACATGCTATTCTTATTAATGCCAATTTTAAAAGATAATTCTCACGTGGAATGTAGATTTTTTTTTTTTTTTCTTTAGGATCCATTAAAGAAATACTGCTCTGCCTTTCTCACACTGAAGACTCTGATCAGACTTAGCCATTTGATTGTCAACATGTGGTACAAATTCCATTTGAAATATTACAGTCATAGAATCATAGAATCATTAGAGGTTGCTGATCTTTAACTAACTGTCACAAACCTTTATTTTACTTAAAATAAGTGTAGTTTGGGCAGGTTAATGTCATGGGGAATACAAAAATTTCATGTCAGGTTTGTCTCGGTAAACATGCTTAGAGTAGGAAGCTGGAGAGAGGTGAGAATTCTGTCTTCATGATAACCATACAGAGAAGTGCTTCAGCCATGGTTGTCCAAGGCAGCCAAAGTTCTTGTTGAAGACACTGCTGCCCAGCCTGTGTGATAGAGTGATTCACTATATTGATGTCCATCATATGTATTTCATGGAAAGACTACTTTTAATATAAGTGTATTCTTTATATTTTGTATTGTAGGCCTTGAAAGGAGTTTGGTTCTACTGACATTAGTGTTCTACTTTGGGCTTGACTGAAGAGAGTAAGTCACCTTCATAAGTAACCTATCAGTACTCTGGCTTTTCAGAATAGGGGGAGTTCAGACCCACAGGTAAGATGCATAAGATCCAAGTGAGAAGACAAAATCATAGAATTGTAGAATGATTTGGGTTGGATATTTAAGGATGACCTTAAAGCTTATCCAGTTCCAGCCCCCTGCCATGGGCAGGGACACCTTCCACTAGACCAGTTTTCTCCAATCCCCTTCCAACCTGGCCTTGAACACTGCCAGGGATGGGGCATCCGCAGCATCTGCCCGCTGTGCAGACACTGTCTTTATTCTAGATCACATTTTTGGCCTCTCTGCAGCTTATGTCCATGGCTTCCGTTAAAGTATTTCCATTTGCTGTAATAAATCAGGCACCCAGATGTGAATCCTTAGAGGAGACCAGCTTACACATAGGAAGTTGGTACGCTTGTAATGCTGCTGGTACATTGTGATAGAAGGTAACATGAAAAGGGAAGGAGGAAGGGAGAAGGGGAAGGTAGAGGTCATGGGGAACAAAGTAGTCCTTAAATGCCTGAAGAAATGTTGAGAGAGCAGACAAGAAATTAAAAGAGAGACATAACTGAGAAGATGTGGAGGCGCAATTTCTGTACATTTTTGGACTTTTCCATACAAATTTAATTCAGTAGTTGGAAAGTTAATGTCCATGACATTTAAAATAACTTTTTTTTAATTGTATGACCCATGTGTCTTTGCACACGTTAGTGAATGGTGGACTAGAGTAGATGTCTAAGACCTCACTGTTGCGCAGATAATGTATAATCAACTTCATTGCCAGTTGGATGATAAGAGGGCAGGACAGGGTGTGCATGTGCCATCATCTTCCTGTAAGGGCGCCTGTCACCACAAAGTCTGTGGGTTCTGTGAGATTATAGCCCTGTTCTTCCTGCCTCCTCCTTAGGAAGACAGCTTCACACCTTCTGCCTGTGGAGGTTTATGATTCCTCTTCCACTAGAGTTACTGTTTTTAAAGAAGGGAACATTCTTCCTGATAACAGTTTGGGCACTAGGTCCTGCTCTTTTCTGGCGTGGCACTTTGAGTAAAGGTGGGTGTGGATGTTCCAGTTGGGATTGACACCCTGCTGCCCTGATGTTTGCTTTGCATAGATGTGAATAGATGTGCCAAATTTAGCCTATTCTGCTGTGCTTGGATACTGTACTTCCCTCTCATAGGTGGAGATACTAAACTATAGAAGCCCTCAGTTCTCTATATAGTTTTTACTGGGAGGGGTGTGAACTGTCAGGACTCTGAAGTAGTGCAGACGGCTGCTAGCGTATTTCTGCACTATCCCACTAGGTGAGCAAGTCATGCTCTTCTGATTGATCCACTCAGCCATGCCCAAGCATCTGCTCAGTTGGATTCATTGCTGCATGTGTCTCAGTCATGTGAAAATAGTGCCTGAAAATGATAAAATTTAAATATATATAATGTGCATTTTAAACCAGAGAAACCAAATAGTTAAGAAAATAGGGTTTTAATAGCATTATTTGTAGGTATTTATTCTTTTTTATTATTTATTGACAAGACTTCTTACATCTGACCCAAGACCATACTTTAGGTGAATAATAGTAGGTTTTCAAAGCAATGGCAGAGGCATTTGAATAAGGAGGAAATTTTGGTGGCTTTGGCAGTTAATTTCAAACACAAAGCAAAAAGATGGAGATAGAGATGAGAGAGGTAGAAGAGCTGGCTGTTTCATTGCAGTCAAAAGGGTGAAGATGATAGGAATCAGGTGGAAATTCTCTGCAACTGTATTTTTAACTGTCAGATTCCCCAAATTTGCCTGCTCCCCTTTCCACTCCTGCTTCCCACAACTCCCCGCCCATTCAGGGTGTGCTGCCGTGTCCCCATTTATTGTGCTTAACAGCAGTTACAATTCAGGAATGCTTTATGGCTCTGGCTTGGAAAAGTCCTTTGGATGAAAGTCACAATTGCAATTCCTGGGGTTATTTTTCAGCTTGCTACTTAAAGTACGATCAAGCATATAGGTGTGAGCTACATGAGATTTTTCAGCTAACATTTGAAATCAGAGCAAACCCTGATTGTTCCATCTTATTAGCCACGTCTTGTTTGATGTAGCATGTTTTTCTAACCCGGTATCACTTCCATCTGAGGCTGCACCACGGAGAACACAAAGGTTTCAGTATTGAAGTTGAAGGAGCACTGAAGGGCATCTTACAAATGCTACTTTGTCACCTAGCAGGAGTTCTTGGAAATTTTTCAATGTTTTTCTTTTCTTTTGTGAACGGACATAAAGTGCCTCTTTCAAACCCAGCTAGGGTTTCATTCCTGCTTCTGTGATTCTCTGAGGTGCATTAGTTGAGGCTGGCAAACTTTTAGACTTTTGGGAATACAAAGCAAGATAATCAGTGCAAACTCAGTCCTTGCGGCAACTCTGTTTGGGTGGCTGAGTTTCCCAACAGGGACAGGGTAGGGGGGAGGAGAGCAGTTGCTCTAAAGATGTACAGGAGTGGCAGAATGAAAGCAAGGCGAAAATACTTCATTTTTAAAGTTGGAATAAAGACAGAAAAGGATCCAAAGCTGTTCAGGGGCTGGTAGGAGCTGAGAAAGACACTTACGCAGGTTTTCTTCTCAGATTTTTGCTTCTCTCTAAACTTTTATTTATGTACCTTTTCCTGTGCCACTTTTACCAGTGTTTCTCGACAACACATTAACTTCCCTCCCGGTACAATAATCGACTCCAATCTGCTATTATCACGGAAATAGAAGAGGTAAAGTGCCTGTAATAGGATCCAAATCAAATCACTTTCACTTCAGCCGGCTTTTGCTGTGAAGCCGAAGATTCCCCAGGGAGATTCAATACAGAGAAACACCTGCAGACACAGGCTGAGGCCCGGAGATTATATAGAACACGACAGGCCGAGCTTTGCGCTAGCATTTCCTTAGTTACAAGATGGTCACATTGGCAGTAATAACCAGAGGCAGGACCTGATAAAGTTGTGACTCATTGGCAAAGCCAGGATCTGACTTTCAGCTGATTTGACCCATCCTGAAGCAACACATCAGTTGACAATTTACTGCAGAAACAGCTACAGTTAATGTTTTTTTCCCTCCCCGCAAGCACTTGCCTTAGTCTTGAATGGTTTTGCATGAATCCCTGGTTGTGTTTAAGCACAGTCTAGCCCTAAGAGAAAAAATATCTCCTTCTCCCCCAGCGGCTAGGAAAGGCCAGACTAAATTGAATTTAATAGGTTTCAGGTTTAGAGGAAAATAAACCTTGAATATTTCCTGTAGCGTAAGAGACAACTTCAGCAAGGGTAGAAGTTAGGATCAAAATGCACAGTTGCAACCAGCTCCTGATGGAGGTTTGAGTTTTGGTGCCTTGTTCCTTGTGAATATTAGTTCACTAATTTAAATGCTATATTCCCCCAATACTTATGTTTTTATGTAAGTGCTTTTTTGAAATGCTGAGAGGCTCTGTGCCAGTTAAACGTTAATATTTAATTCTGTATATATCTCAGGAAAACAATAATACTGTCTTAGTAGGATGAAAGCAAATAAGTCTCCTCTGTTTTTGTCACCTAAGATGTGACAGGGTGGGCCTTGGTGGAGAAATAACAATAGCAGTAAAAACAGTAAGAGAAACAAAGAAAAGTCATTATTCCTGAGTTTTAAAAACCTGTGGGGGAATTTTCATGGCTTAGAGTTCAGTGAGGAGTTCAGCTCCCGTTTGCATTTGGAAATATCTCCCAGTAGGTATCCCAATACCTGTGCTGCTGCTGCACATATTATTCAATACCTGACAGTGCATGAAGTTTCCCATGTAGCAGGTATGTGACTTCGGTGAGTACACACAGACCTGACATATACATAAACCACAGCAAGCACTATTGATAGCCTTACCTCCCACTCCAACATAATAGGACATGGCTAAGAAATTCTTTTAAAATAAAATTTAAATGGATTTGTATGAAATTCAACAGGAACAGACCAAGGAGAAAAGTTGTGCCCAACTTGAGGAGCTCTGTGGGAGGAATCTATGGGGGGAAGTGGCAGTTATATAGATGTAAAGGTTTTTTCCACAACTGGCTGGTTCTGAAGTGTTATATAGTCTTCTGTCGTGTCCTCATCCCTGCAGTGTCCAAGCACCTGAGTGTGTTAGGTCAAAAGGGTCAGACACATTATGTAGAGTTTTCTCTTAGACTTCTTTTTCCTCATGAGGAGAACAGGTTTTTTACTACATGCATGGTTAGAAAGGTTTAGTTGAAGTATTTCCTATGCAGCCAGTGTTTGTCATGGGGCAGCAAATGCAAACAACCAACTTGCTCCTCTCCTGCAAGCTTTACTCACAAGCTTTTAGTATAAGAAGAAAACTATATATATATATATGTTTTAGAAAAAATGTCTGAAATAAAGGAGATAGGTTTAGAAATGTGATGCCTCCACATAACAATACATTACAGTCACGTTAATATAATGTATAAAAACCCCATATGTTAAACACTAATGTGGGGTCAAAACTCCTGCTGAGAGAGATATGGAAGTTGCATTATCTTGTCAACTCAAATGCACATTCTTAATTGCTAAATATGAGCCAGAATCCCAAGTCCAAACATTTGTTCACTGAAAACCAAACCCTAATTTACAGTTCAGTTGCAGCTGCAACTCCAAGGGAGTTTAGAAAGCTCTAATAGAAAGGAGCAGAGTATTTAGATAGTGGGACATCAGAATTTGAGATGATTGTTTGTGAGTCCAGAACTGAAATTATGGTGCTCAACTACAGTGAGAATGTGGCAAACAGCATCACCCAGCCTCTAGGACCATATAGGGCATTTCAAAGCAAAATAAAGGAAGGATTGAGGGGTACCTGGGTATCTGCTTGAGGATGGAGTATTAAACAGAGCAAGATTTTTATTCCAAATAATTGCTTTTTTAGATATCTGTGCAAACCAAAGCTTTACGTGCAGGAAAGCAGAGGCAAGGAGAAGTGGGGGAGGAAGGGAAGAATTAGGTCACTCTGTCAAAACATCTTTAGCTTTGCCTGATGAAGAAAAAGTTAGAACTGTTGCAAAAATAATCAGACTTCTTAATAAAATTGTGTGTATTTTATAGCCTGAAATGAAACATCTCCTTTCATATTCTGGGCTGCGTTATGCCTTAAAAAAAGGGAAAAAGAAGAAATCAGGTAAAATGTAAATGAAATCTCACTGTGAAATTAAAATTTTACATTATAGGCCTTTTTAGACTGAAAGCATCTAATGCAATGGGATTTTGAGTGATTTGGTCAATTCAATCATGCTTTCTTTGGCATGAAAAAATATTGTTCTATCCAACCTCATCAGCTTCTTACAACCAGTTTTTTGAGCAAGGACCTTTGGCTTTTCAGCTACGTTGTGTGGGTTGCAGTCTGGTAGTTCATACACCTAAGAGCAGCAAGCACGGAGCAAGTCACGCAGATATATGTGCCTGGAAACACTCTGGGTAGCTGCAGCTGTGGGATTGCTCACAGGAGCACTGAGCTAAAATACATCTTCCCACTCCCAGTCTCACTCTGCTGACCAAGAAAAAGCAATAGTGCTGGCTGGAAAAACAAGAGGTATTTTTAGTGCTCACTGTATGCTTTTTAAAAAGCAGCAGGAGCAGCGATGGTATTACTTTGAATCTTTTTTCTAGGGTTTAGAGGCTAAAGCCTATAGGATTTGAAACTGTGATCTCTGACATTGCCTTCAAGAAATGCAGAGGCCTCTTTCTCCTGTGTTTCCAGGTGTAGATGTGTCTCAGGTGTTAGTTCATCAGCTTCATTTATAGGAAGCTTCAGGGTTGAGTGTGAGGAGAATGAAAATGCCTCTTGGTGCTGGACGAAAAGTTCCTCTGCCTTTTTCTCAGACCTTTCATTGAATATAACACTGAGCAGTTTGCTTAAGCACAGAGAGGAGAAAACGGTTTTTCTATGCTTAAATGTCCCGACAGTGGATCCCAAAAAACCCCCTAACTCACCTGACATAAGCCAACTACATTACCTTACATTGCACCTTTCATCCTAGATGATATTTTTGAATTTCTTGTTGAAACTTCTTTTTTGGACAAACAGCCAACTCCCCTTTACATCGCATTACCCAACACTGCATTTATATTATACGAAAATTAAACCAGTGACTGAGAGATTTTGACTAATTAGGTTTCTTGGATAATAAGAGCTTTTTAATAAGGTACATATCACTTACAATATTGCTAATGAAATGTGAAAGCGATTCAGTCCTCTGTAAGATAATGGCTAACTTGTTTTAATTGTTAACATTTTTTCTTGCCTGCAATGACACAGTCATTATTTCGCAGTCACCGCTTATCGTGAAATCCAAGAGGATTAATGGTTTCACTTATACTGGCGAAAATGTTTAAGCTGTCCCGATTATCAGTGCAGTTGGAAAGAATAATGGTTATTTGTCATTGCGTTTAGCCCTAGAATGAATTGTCCTCCAGCCAAGAGAATCATTAACCCTTTGAGTGACAGTAATAGAGTTTTACAATTAAAAACTAGGGAGCAAAGATTTATGGCTGGATATTTTTTTCCATTCCTGGAGGTAGTTTATTCACTTATGAGTCCCACTAAAACTAAATATATTTCTCCTGCAAAATAAAACC
>JAOEHX010034386.1:0-35969 GCA_025448015.1 Bolborhynchus lineola | reverse complement strand
ATGGCAGGGGGGTTGGAACTAGATGATCTTAAGGTCCTTTCCAACCCTAACTGTTCTATGATTCTATGATTCTATTTGGTTACAAAGGTGTCCAAATTGTTTCAAAGAAATCGGATTTTGGTCTATGGATTGCCAGGCTGACAGGTTGCAAAACTGACTGTAGTACAAGTCTTGATCAACTATAGAAAATCTCCTTGCATTATTTTATTATTTTTTTTTCCTTATTGTGAACGTAGAAAACAGTGTTTAGTCTTTCAGGTCATTTTTGCTGTTCATGGATGTCTGAGACCGTCCTGATGTAATAGAAAGTCACAGGATAATAGTCTCTTGCCTCTACCTTAATCGCAGGGTGAAATGGAAACATTTATTTTCCAGATGAGATATTGATTTCGTAACAGCTTTCTATTACTGCAAATTGCTGGTATAGAAGTTAACATTTCCCCGTGTTTGAAGCAGCCTGGTGTGTTTAGAATGAGTTACATGCTCCTGCAGCTTCACATAGTTAAAAGCTGTTTGGTTCCATTGACAGGCTTGTTATCCAAAACATGGACCATACTTGGACAGAAACATAAATTCACAATTATTATTGTTCAAGGGTGTGCTTGTTTCCAGTCCCCCTTTCTCCCTTTTTCTTTCTCTTTCATCTTGTCTTTCACATGCAGGGAGCATGCACACTGTGGAAATGCTAAGAAAACAGAATTGTTTCCTTATAATATTCCAGTACACATTATCCCATTTATAGTTGCTTTAACCTGGATTTTCTTGTATGTTACGGCAAAGCTCTATTGCCTCATTGATATGTGGTGAAATTGTTTACATTCATTTTGTAATATATTTTTTAAGTTATTTTCTGCTGTATTTTTCTAACGAAGTGATCTATTCTGTAGAAGCTGAGAAAGAAGGAGAGCAGTGTCAAGCTTGTAGGTCTTCCTCAGAGTGGTAACTTCCTGGTGTGTGTTGGATTGTATGAAACAACTATTGAAATGTGGTAAAATACATAGTACATAAATATACATAAATATATAGTAAATGGATTTGAAAAGTTAAGGAATATAAGAAAAATAGTATAGCATTTATTGCTTGTGTATAATATAACATCATACATATTGTTTGCATATAATCTGGCAACTAACTTTTCAGTCATGTAGTTTTTCTTTCTATGACCTCTGAGAAATTCTTTGCATATTTTTTTTAGCATCAGAATATGGGAATTTAACATTAAAAGATACTAAAAGGTACAGTGACCAGATTGTGATCCTAACAGAGCAGAAAGAGAATAAATCGCGGACAATATGGCGTGTCATGCATTGTATAAACCTTAAGTTCTTTGTGCTGGTAATCAGCCTTTATCAGATTCATCTCAAATTTAGAGCAGACTTCATACATAAACTGAGATTTTGGTTGGGTTTTTTTTCTTTGTTTGTTTTATTTCAAAATCCGTATAGTTTCTTGATGGAGAACATAATGTTTTCATTAACTTGTTAGTTTATCTAATCTTTGAAAACTTGAGACACCCTGTTTCACCTACTCAAAAGTACATGTAGATCCCTTTAGGCTAACTTAAGAGAGCTCTGAAAGGCTAAAGATTCGCTCCTTATAACAACAGTAGAGAGACTTTCCATGGTGTGAAAAGTTTTATGAGAAATTCACTAATGAAAGATCTGGCTCTTTCCTAAACATGCACCTGTATATATTCTATAGGCAGTGTATTCTGTAAACAAAAACTTTACATTTTGTGCTGGATTTGGGGATTTTATTTCATGTCTGCTCAGTTTAGGAGCATTTCACTATTACAATTTTCCTTGATACCATTTCTTGAATACATTTTCATAATGCATTTTGCTAAAACACCATGAACTTCTGTGGAAATACATAAATTAATGATAATCAGATAATTTAAATTCAATACAGTATACCAGACAAACTTGTTGGTCCTCTTTAGAAGAACTAGTTTATGTAGATTTATTCAGGTTTATAGACAATGTGTTCCTATATGCTATTTTTTTTATATTATTGTGTAACATTTAAATGAATAAGACAAATACAACACCTTTTTTAATTTATCTCTGGGTTGTTTTTTTTTAAAGAAACAGAACATGCCTTTTCTCTTTTTAAAGGGGGGGAATAATGTCTCATACTATCGGAAACTTTGTGCACCCACAAACTCAAGTGGAAATTGCATCCTTTGAAATCAAAAGCAGGCAATCAATCTTCCAGTCACTCACCCATGCATCAGGAAGCATTCTTCAAATGCAATTCAGGAGTATGGATTTGTTTCTGCTTTTTAAATTAGTAATGGGATTTGAAGTATCAGAAGTCTGTCTGTTTTCATCACCTGGAAGGTTCTGAAGGATTTCTCTCCTAGTGGGTTGTTTGTTGTTATTTTCTTTTTGAGACCTGGCCTGACAAAAGATCTTTTGATCTCTGAGATGTTGGTGTCTCATGGAGCTTCCCAAGAAAGACAGAGGAAGAGATGCAATCAGGGTTTAGCTAATTTATAAAATCCATTAAGAGATAAGAGGATTCATTCCTGCATTCACTACTTTTATTCTGTCACTTTTGAGTACCTCCAAATGCAGTCATAGATTGCATCTAGGCAGATGAAAATTATTTATTTTTCATTTAGCTTCCCAAAAATATTTAAACTGTATGAAAATAAATAGGCAAAAAGAGGAAGATTCCTCACAGAAAAAGAAAGGGATCAAGTACCAGCTTCTCTTTTCACAGCGTAATGGTTCTTGACAAGTATTATGAATATTTTGCTTTGATTAATGAAAAAAATGGACTAAAACCCTATTTTAAAAGAGAAAAGTTAAAAACCTTCCTTGGTTTGCAAGACCATATTTGTAAAGTTAATGATAAATGCATTAGTTAAATTCTCTCAGAAGCCCTGATTAACCGTTAATTTAGCTATCCATATCCCTTTAATGTCATCCATAAAAGAGGGAGTACTTCAATAATGGTCTCTTTCTAGTTGCTCTTTTGAAATACCATAGAAAACTCATTAAATATTGAAAAAAACTTGAACAATCTTTCTAAGGCAGCACAGAGTTAGAAGTTTCCTCCAGCAATATTCATAGTTTAGAAAAAGCTGCATCCTGATCCAGGGCAGCTTTAAATCTGCCATCATGCAGCAGTGATTTAAGACCATCACCTTACATGTATCTTACCCTAGTGGAATAATGCTCTGTGTATATTCTTGTATATCAATTAAGCAGTATACGTCATGAAGAGAAGATTCAGGGTTATGCTGGTGTTTCATTCCCTAAATCCTGAAAATAAATATTTCTGGTGATTTTGGGATGGGTGGGAACACTACATTTAAAAATCTCTGTGTTTATGTATTTGAGAGAAAATTGACTTTTCAGTGTCATAGAGTGTTTCCTCCCTGATTGCATGGTGCATGTTAATTCCATTTCTTTCTATTACTGGTTACTGGTCATTACTATCGTGCTTTTGAAAGAGCCAATTTATATGGAGTGCTCTTTAGGAATAGGGATGGTTAGTTTCTCAAAAGGAAGGAAGAGGTTGCTTTTCAATTATGCTATTTCAGCAGATTAAAAAAAAGCTTAATTTTGATCAAAACAGTTTGCATCATAGTTCCACTGCCAGAAACTGAATGCAAATGCAGATGTCATTGAGAGGATGAGTGGTCTCAATGACTTCATTTTCAGGCCTCTGGAAAAGATGCTTAGGATGATTATGCCAAAAGCCCAACAACAACAAACAAAATCCAAACCCTGTTCATTATCCAATCAATATAAGGAAAAAAACTTCTGCCACAGTTGGAAAGAACCCTAAAAAACCTGTGACATATTATTATTAGTATTAAATCATTATATATTGTCACAACAAAGCTTTTCAAAACTCAAATTTAAATTATTAAAAAGAAAAAAAAAATCAAAATTCAATCTGAGGGTTTATTAATGCCAGAAAAAAAACCCGAACAGATCCCCTTTCTCAACCCCAAAACCTTTAGTTTGGGTGGATTTAGTAGTAGTAGCATTATTTTTACATCTTCTGAAGTTCATTACCCTAAACTTCCTAAACTGGAATATGTTTTGAGATACTTTGGGTGATTACCTGCTTGTTCACTTGTTCAGTGCAGCTGCATTGTTCAAGTTTTGCTGTTTGATTCCTGAGTTTCCCTTTCATTAGGCTGGATTACTGAACTGAGATACAGTCAGTCGCAGCAGCCTGATGCCGCATCTCAGTGCATGAGGTCAGGCCATGCCTGTTCTCCACACCACTTGCATTTCTGATTTTACGAATGCCTGCTACTGTTGTGGTGTATGTGGAAATTCTTTTTCCTTGTCAGGCTTTAAAACATCATGATATATATTTTTTCTTGCAAATAATATACATGCTACACCTGCATGTATTTGTACAACTCTGTCAAGAATGAGATGTAATTTCAAGTGTCAATAATTCCTTTGGGTCATAGTCTGGGTGATCACGATACAATAATAATTTTAGAAGTGCATATTAGGGTTGTTTTTTCTAACCCATGGGGATTTATTGACTTTCATGTTGAAAAATGCTTTCTGCCAGTGGCTTTGAAGAGAAGAAGGGTTCACATATTGGACTGTTGAAACTGTAGTGTCAACACAACCGGTAAACTGCAGTTTGACAGCATCTGTTGTAGAAAAACCTTAATAAATAATCTAGTTAAATTAAAATTAACATATGGTTGAATTAAGTACATTTAATTTTGACTACAAATATTTTAAAGGCAAGAAAGTCCAGGATATAAACTGGTGCCACACAATAGGCAAATTCCCTTTCCCTGATATATTTATGACCAGCACTCCCCTTGTCCTGTGCACCTTACTGGACTTAAAAAGTGACATTGCTTTAAACCTGCTCTCAGGTTGTTTTTACATGATCCCTGTAGATGTACTCACCCACTCTATTTCAGGTACAAAAATAATCTTTGAACATCAATGATTGTGTTATCTCACATCTCATGCAATGGCAGTATTAGTGAAGCACATCTGCTTCTTTTTTTTTCTAACAGTTGGAAGGTACCCCTTTCAAAAGAACCTTCACAGCCAGATACAATCCTGTTTCTATTATTCATGTCCTTGAGGTTACCTCTTTTTTTTCCAGAGGTCTTTCAGACCATGACTCTTCACTGTTAAGGCTTTTTGATTTTATGTTATTGGTATAAACGACTAAAAATGCTGAAATTGTGCTTAAAACTGATCTTTACAAGCTTCAGTAGCAGTGTTTTCTTAGCACCATATTTATTCCACCAGTCTTCCTGATTATTTGTTATCCAGTCCACATTTATTACACTCATCTTCACACTCTTCACTTTAATGGTGGTTTTACTGACAACTAGATGTATTTATTTAAACTTCATTTGTCCTCCATATTTCCCAATTATCAAAGAAATAAATATTTAGAATTAATATGTTACTCTGATAATCATATTTTGACTTATATTTTATTTTCCTTTTATCTTTATGTTTTACCTCTTTCACTGTTCATTCTAAAAGATGCATTATAGGTCACTTTATTACTTAGATCACTTCTTCCTCCCATTTTTTCTTAATGTAAGTCCTGTATTCATATAGTACTATGATATTATTGTTACAAACCCTTCCTGTATATCCGCAAACCTGGCTTTTCAGAATTTAGTAATAGAGATTACCCATTCCCTTGGTTTCTATGCATTAAGTTTTTCATCCTATTCAGTGTCTGTAGTTTTTGTGAGGGTTAGGGTTGGAAAAGACTTTACAATCAGCTAGTTCCCCCTGCCATGGGCAGGGACACCTCCCACTAGATCAGGTTGCTGAAAAACCTGTTCAATGTCTATGGTCAGAATATA
Organism: Bolborhynchus lineola; assembly: GCA_025448015.1. NCBI lineage: Eukaryota > Metazoa > Chordata > Aves > Psittaciformes > Psittacidae > Bolborhynchus > Bolborhynchus lineola. Next base: position 30,136 of record JAOEHX010034386.1, on the reverse strand, counting down.
CATGCTTTCCACTATAAAAAATAAGGTAATTTTCCTGATTTGCTTGTCTTTGCCAATATGCTAACTAAACATTGTCTTAAAACATGAATTTATCCACTGTCAATTTATCAACATATATTTGTCAGACAGTGTGTTATCTAATATCATATAAAGTTGTATGTGCACTTAACTGGTTCTTTTAAGGAGGTAGAATACATTTCTCTTTCTCAGTAAGCAGAAGAGGAGTCTTTCATGAGTTGCATTAGTATGTGTATCTGAGGCCACTGTGAAAGCACCTTGTTCTTGATCTGGGATAAAACTTTGCTCAAGCACAGTATCACTGTGCCAAACACCATACTGTCTAAGGAGTATAACTAAAAGGAGGAAATACTTAGCAAGAATATATTTAATATTTTGTATATTCTGCTTGGATGAAATGCATTTTTCTATGATTAAAAAATGAGAAAAATACCTGCTTGAAATTTCCTGAGGGCAGCATAATTCATTGCCTACTTAGAATAATTTTTACTGGGATGGCTCGTAAAACACTTAACTATGTTGCATAAGAGCCTCATCTGAAGCTGCTGTTTAAATAGGTTTGCATGTGAACACTTTATGCTGATAAATTTCTTCCTGGTATTTCTACATCACAGTCAATCTAGTATTTTTATTGGCATTAGGTCAATAGCTATTGATCTCTTAGTCATTCAGTGTAATTGTTTAATGCTACTATGAATGAACGAAAACACAACTTTTAAATGAACAGCTATGCCTTTTTATTTCTAGGAAGGTAGAAGCAAGTGCACAATAATTTCTGAAGATTAAGGGATTTTTATATTTAAAATGTGATCTTTATTACAGCTGTTTCTCAGCTAATAGTTTAGATTTCTTGTTTCAAAACCCAAGCATTTAAAGTTTCTATAAAAATTATTGATGCCTGCAGAAATAATGCAGGTATTTTGTGTAATGCTGGAAGGGGGAACATGCAGCAAGTTCCTTTTCCTGCAGCTATGGCTCTATGTCACCCATGTTGATCTCACTAGGGGAAGTAGATGTCCACTTCAAAAATCCACATCCTACTAATCATCTGCTCTCTTGGCACTGCAATATATGGGTCACAGAATACTTTCCACCTGTGGTAAACTTAAAACCTAAGTACAGTAGCAATGACAGCATTAAAATGTGTCACAGGAAAAAATGCAGGAGCGATTGAGTGCATTATGTTCCAACACTAGCAGTACATTTGTTAAGTTAAAATTTGAAATGGAAAGTTTCACGAATTTATTTTAAAATCTCTTTAGTATCTGTAGCTAATCTGTAGCTACTGGAAGACTTCCAGGCAAGTTCAAAGTAGTATAAGCATATACCATTAATACACTTCCAGTCTGCTGAAATTTGTGGCTGAGTGGCTTCCTTCAGTCCTTATATTTCATATTCCTCAGCAGATTTTCCTGTGCTAGTAGGTTTTTGAACTTATAGTTACTCAGAGTTTTCAGCATAGTGTGGCAAAGGACTAGTATTTTGCAAAGAATGTTGTGTTTGGGGTGGGTTTTTTTCCTCCATTTGCTAGTTTCTCCTAATTAATGTATTAAAAGAGACAGTAAATGCTTGTTCTGTATGTACATTTTCCAGCATACCAGCCATTTTTTTAGCCTTCTTCAATGTACTGCCCATGGCTTATAAGGCTTCCTCCCCTCAGACTGAAAGAATCCTTATTGAATCAGTTCTTCATTTTAGGAAATATATTTTATACCTCTTCTCCTTTCTGTGGAGTTTTTTTTTTTTTTTTTGTTTGTTTGGTTTTGGGGGATTTTAATGAGTCAAAGGGAAGTAGAAAAGAAAAGAGGTGAAAGAAACACCGTGCTGATATTTTTCAGTATTTTCTAAGGTGTAATTCTCCTTACTGATCTTTTCCTCTCTCATCCATACCTTCATTCTTGTGCCTTGTTTAACATGCTGAGTTATCTATGGATAGTATGTCAGCTTTATCTCATTTTCCTCTGGAAATACAAATAGTACTACATTACATATTTACATTCTTCTGTTTCAGCCATAATTTTCATTATGTTTGATCCTTCATACTCAATTCTGTGTCCTCTACTAAGACCTCTACTTCTTCCAGGATTTGACCAGAGTACTGTAATTAGGACACATGCTTTAACATTTTCTTTCTTTATACCCTAATCAAAATTCCTATGGAAATGGCACAACTGATGTGTGGACTATACTGTTCTGCTTGGTAGTCTGAGATGTTTCTTTTTGACATTACTGCATTTATCTAATTTCCTTCTTTGTGTTTTTGCATGAGGTGTGGAGGTCATGCAAATGTCTTACATCTGCTCCCTTTTAGCTGAAAAATTGTGTCAAGTTTGCACCTGTTTTTCTCACAAATTACTTGGAAACTCTTGAGAGCTTTACTCGCACAAATACATTTGTGCTTATTGTAGTTAGAGATCATGAAATTATGATGACACTGGTTTCTGAGGCATTGTGGTTTTCTCCGTGGACAAAAAGGTTCCTTTCTGAGGATTATCCAAGTCTCCACTTTGAACGTCTTTTGTCACCTGACATGCTTGCTCCTGATCCACACAAAGGAGGTTCAAGCTGAATTATTTATTCTGGCATTAAAAGCAATCAGTAACCTCTGTCTTGCTGTCATTGGCATCATCTCTAAATTTGTATATTTTAGTTCCCAGAGGACAGGATACCTGTCTGATTTCTGGAACTTCACTTATAATAAGCCTGTTTTCATTAGTACTGTTTTCTAAAGACTTTTAGTGGCATTAGTGTTATTTTCCAACCTTCTGCCTCCTGTTCTTTCAACTAAATACACATATCACTCTGACATCTCTGCCTCAGACATTGAAACACTGTAGGCAGCCTCTGAGGACTTATCATCCATTCCTTTTGAATTAGCTGTTTGTTTCTCCCTAGTTCCCATCATTTGCCACTGCTTGTTTATCCTTTGTATCTTCAAAGACAGCAAATTTATATTGTTGCTTTTTCAGTAGTTTGTCTTTCTCTGTCTTGTTTTTGCAGTTGCATTCTTCCACTGATTACCCGTGCATCCTTCAATTGTTTGATTTAGTTGAGCTGGTACAAGTGATTTTATGCACAGTCTTACTCTTCTTCCATCACACTAATTCTTGCCTGACATCAATTGCTTTCCAATCTTCAGTTTTTCTCAGCCAGGATTTCTACCTTCTTCATGCATATGTACAAGTAGGTTACACTTCTGTACATGCATGTAACTTCTATCAGAAACAAGTATCAGAAAAAAACCCCAACATTTGGTTTAGAGTTTTCAGTGGTGAAATGCCTATAATTTCTGTCACTTACACTGTCCAGTGTGAATGTGTTCACTTGTTTCATGAGGTGGCACCTTGTCTTGTACACAGTTGAGGAAAAAGAAAATTCCACTTACAGTAACTGGAAATACAGTGACTTAGAAGCAAGAGCAATTGAAATTCATCAAGGAACAGAACTTACCTTTCATTCTTTGATGCACATGTAACAGTAATGGCAGCTACATTATGATAAATAACACTGCGAGTAAGCAGAAAATAGGATGAAATAGCCTTCTAGTGCTGGTATCAGAATAGAAATGAATGTTTTCAGGTTCCTCTATAGATGGATCAGATGAACCACACAGGGTGCTTACTAATATGTCAAATCACTTGAAATGCACCTTCAAACAAGGTAACAGTGCTCCGCTTGGAACAAAAGCAAATGAATATTCTTGCAGTAGTCTGTCACCTTCTAAAAAAACCCTGAAGCATCATCTACTTTAGACACCAGGCCAAGTCTTAATCAGATGAAAATGTTGTTGTCAAGTCCCATTTTATTTTTTTCAGTCTTTTTTTTTTTTTCTTTTCTAATTTTGATACATTTCTGAGTTTATTCTCAAAGAATGGTAATTGAAGGGGCTTCATAGTTATGTTCTCTTGAAAAAGTTCTGCTCCTGATATTTCTGTGCAGGTTCAGGGTTTAGATCCTGCATACCTGCACCTAAGCCTTATGTTACTGTGTATTGTAATTTAAGGTGCCATGTGTAGCCTGAGAGGTACAAATAGGTGGATACTTTGGGGAGCTGGGACCAATTCTCCCAGCCTCTTGACAGTGAGGTTTGCTGTGAAATAAAGAAATCTACTATGTCACTTTATAGCATCTAAATATGTAAAAAAAAGGTCTACAAATAAATAAGTATATATGTCACTATGATGACTGGATTGATAAGGAATCCTTTTAAAGTTAACCACACAGCAGCTGTGGCTTCACAATGAAAGAAGTCTTTTTTATGACTCTTAAGGTAGCTCTCTCTGAGATATTTTTCCCGGTAAATGATGTTTTCATGTAGCCCAGTAAATCATTACTGAAATTGTTTCACTGTGAAGAAATACTTTATATGCTTTCTGAATACATTAATTAGGGGAAATATTGTTTACAATAAATGCTAAGATCAATAGTTAGATTGCTTTTATTTGTGCAGATAACTTCTGATTAAAGCAAGGTGTTTCTGACCACCAGTAAGACTGAACTATGTTCTTTTCTTGCAAATTAATTGCTCTGTAATGCTCTTCTGTTCTGAGGTTTCACATGACTGAAAGAGTTGTCTGCTTGTTCCTTTAGTATTCCAATTTTATCAAAATCTTTCATTTAATCCACTTCTACTAATTTTATGTTTATGTTTTCCTATTCTGACTATTACTTGAGAGATCTGAATAATTATGCATCAAAGAAAAAAGCCCAAATATTAGTGGGCTGATCTTGAGATCCTGTGTGCTATCAAGAGTCATACTGGGGTATTTAAACAACTTGTTGCTATTGGAAAGCATCTGGGTTTTTTGTTTGGGGTTTTGCTTTGGGTGTTTTTTGTTTCTTAATTAAAAAATAATTTACTGATCTTTCAGTAAATACACATGTATCTGTTTACTTCTCAATCTATCATTCAACATTCACTTGCAGAAAGTTTGGAAATGTATATATTCAACTGAGAAAACATTGGTGAAACAATGAGTTAAGCGTTAGGCTTAGAGGAGTTTTGAGTATCCTGAAGGCTGGAGGTCCAGCTTTATAGTTAACAGTTGCTCCTGGACAGTTCTTTTGGTTGTTTTGTTTATGAATAATTCAGTTCCTTGTCATGCAAGGATGCACTGTTTGATAGTACTGAATAGATAATACAAAACACTCATGAAAATTTTCTAGGCTTTATGTTTCAGTAGAGTGGCAGAAAATGAAGATGTTCCACAATATTACAGTTACAAGGTAATAGTGACTCAAATGAAAGCTTGCCCTTCTTATACCCTCCTATCCCCCATTCTGGACGTTTTATAAGGATGCCGTAGAAATTTCATGTTAGCAGATACAGCATGACTGTGTGTGTTTGGAGAGAGGTTTTTGGAGAAATAGCTGTAATAACACAGCTTTTTTTCAGGAGATGTGTATCAGTTTTGCTTTATGGCAGTAGTAGTAATTTATTACTAGATGTGGCAAGCTCAGTTCTCTGAAGGTTGTTACTTTTAAAACTGGTATTGACTACTGAAAAAAACTTGAAATGGCATCAATACGTGCAGGTAGAGATATGAGAAAGTAAAAAAAAAGCGGTAATTCAGTAAGCGCTGTTAACTTTCAATAACAGGCTGATTGTGATTGAGCTGGATTCGTCTTTTATCACTTTAAGATTACAGTTGTAATAGCACTGAGATTTGTTTGCTACTTGCTCAGATAAGTCGTTTGATTTATGATCTTTCATGAATGACCCATTAGCATTTTTCATGCATTCTGGTAGTTAATCTTTCCAAAGACAGAAATATTACTTGAGTGTTTGCTTTCACTGCTTGAGATCATCTCAAATTCACTGAACTAAACTATGAGGTAGATGACCACTGTCATTCCATACTGGTTCAAAGAAGAGCAAGCCAGAGCTCCTGCGTTAGAACTTTTCTCTTTTTTTCCATTAGATATACTCTGCAGACCTAATAAGATAGTAATTAAAATCTGACAATGTAATATATGCAGATATAGTGGCTAACAGTGTTGGTATTCAGCTTTGCTATTCACATTGCAGAGGAAAAAAAACCTTTCAATCTAATATACAAAAATGCATTGATAACAGTGAGACTACTCTCATCAATATATTTGTGTGTTTGGCTTGCTGATAAATGTGCAGATTCAAGTTTTACTTCGAAATCCCACTGAACAGTGCGTTATTTGCAGTATTTAGGGTAATGTAATGCTAATTAAATCAGTGAATATAGTCACTGAATGAAATACTAAATTATGTCCTGATTTCAGACCCAAGGAATTCCAAGAAATGTAATGGTGAGCCATGCTTGTTTCTTGCATTTTTTGCAGGGAATAGAAGCAAATATTCCAGTTTGTTTGTTTATTTATTTATTTATTTATTTATTTATTTGTAACCTAACAATATCTTGCTGTGTACAAACTCTGACAGCTCTAGACAGATGGAGTAAGTTCACGACCAAAATGTAAATTGCTTGAATGGCTAGTGTAAACCTATTGTAGGACTGAATATGCAACCTGTGGGAAAATTAGGTACTGTTTGTATCTGCTTCCTACTCCAGTGGGAGAATGGTGTTTTTTGTCTTAACCAGAAATTGAACTGATTGTTCACTGCTTTTAGGTATATGTTGTATGTATATGTGTATATGTACGTGTATATACATGTGTATAATCATATATTTACATACTTTCTTATATAATGTATATAATTGTTGTGAGGAATTGAGGCATTTTTGTATTTATTCAAATGTTGAGGTTTTTGCCTGCTCTGTGAATCCTAGGTTGATTCCGGAACACAGATCACTTTTCTTGTGCAGATCAACTTTTTCTTTCTGGATATAGCTTTTAATATTAAAGCTTTTTTATTTTTATTTATCAAAATGTATTTTACACACAGAAGAGGTCATGACTATTTTAACCTATTCTGTTCAAATCCACAGATTCTAGAAATAAACTATAACTCTGTTCTTTCTAAAATTAATCTTTACCTTGAGCAATTAAAGCTTCCTAGGCTCATTAGAGTACAGGACTACTTCTGAGAGTTCAATCCTGAAGAAAAAACAGTAATTTTTATTCAAAGTGTCAATAACACTGTTTCTGATTATGTATAAAAGTTTCAGCTTTACTTTTTGCCTAATTATTAGCACAGGATTCTGGTGTTAGTACTGTGGGTGCTACTTGTCTTTTAATCCTTAACATTGCTTCATGTAGGTGGAAACAACATAAAAATGCATAGATGATTGATAGCTTTGGTTATGGAAGTGAGCTGGAACAAGAACAAAAATGTAGAAAATACAGAAGAAAGTTGATCGTCTTTCTGAACATAGATTAAATATTAAAAATGTGTGTATCATTTATTCTTATATAAAGTCTTCTTGTCTGTACATAAACTAATAAGTTGTTTGGGAATAGTGCTTTGTATTATGCAAGAGCTAAAGGCATTATGTAGTGACCCAAGCAATGTATCATTCTGACAGCCTGCTGCAAGCTTGAATATGTATCTCTAAATGGCTAAATTTTGATTTTTTTCTTAATCAGTAGATTTACATGGAATAGTGCCATTTGAATGCCAATTTGGTGGTGGTGGTGGTTGTTTTTTCTTTTTTTCAAATCTGAAACAACCTTTATTTATTTTTAATCCAGAAAACATTGAATATTTAAAATTTATTCAGCTACAAATGATATATTTGTGCATTTTTATAAGGTTTTTATCTGTTTATTGATAGTTGATGATGGAAAATAGTACAAAATACTCAATTTGTCAAACATCTTCGTGTATCTCTGCAAGTAGCTTTGTTGAAACTGGCCATATGGGGTTAATGTCTTATTCCTTGCTTGCTTTCTGAACAATCAGTACTTAATGAAATGCTTTCTGCCTGTCTCATAAGCATTATTCTTGACTTACTGTCTTGAGACTTCTGATTCATTGCTTCGGGTTATTGATCTCTTCCCCCTTCCCCCAAAATGTTTTTAATTTGTTAGTATCTCATTACATGCCTGCCCAGAACACACCTTTTCAGGTAAATTGTCACAAATGCCTCTTCATTTCTGCAGCAGTTGGTTTCTTGCACCATTTTCCCTTTAGTTCTTCCATTTATAGTCAATATAATGTTCTTCCACTTTCAAATTATTCCTTAATTTGATCTGACTTCTCTGTCACAGATAAAGGGGAATGAGAGGTCCGAGGCATAGGGATGTTGACCAGTTGTTTTTATTTTTCAGAAACCAGGAGGACTGTAGGTACTTAATGATTTTGGCAGAGCTCTGCAGTAGCCTCTGCTCTTGTTCTGCTGCTGCTGTGATTCTTTACTCAATCCCCTGCTCATGTTTGTCTTAATACGTAGGTCTTAATTCTCATTTTAAAGTTTTCAAGCCATGAAAGATCTGTGCTTATGTGATTAGATAGTACTCTGCAAAGTGAAATCAAAGTGCATTAATAAATATCTAATTAATCATGACAAATTACATAGCTACAGCATCTCTTTTTTTCCTTCTCTTGCTTCTAGCCTTCTAAGCAGATAATGGATAGCTTGTTTCCTTTTGGGATTTGTTGTAAACTGCCACAAAGCAGTATACGACAGAAAGCATGAACTGAATGCCTTTGACAGTACTTTATGGTTTCCTATGACATGAGCTGTTAGGAAGAGGGGCAGGGGATAGATATCCAAAGATTACTCGTTAGGGCATATACCTGAAGTCTCATTTTGTGAGAAAAAAATTTATCTTCAGTTAGTCCTACAATGCTACCTTAAGTGTTGTCTTGAAGTAAGTTTTTAGGAGTCTGTCATGCAGAACATTTGTACATTGCCAGGGTTTTTTTTGTTCTTTTATATAACTGAAGGAATAAAAGATTTCTTTCTTGTTTCTGACCAAAAAAAAAAAAAAAAAAAAAAAATTAAAAAAAATAATAATTCTTTTAAATGCAATATTTTTTTTGTATTTATTATAAAAATACACAACCAAATACTTTTAAAATCCTTGTAGTGGTCAGAAGGAAACCTGAAGATCTGAAATTAAAAAAATACTATGTACACTGACTGAAACAGTTAATTTTGTTTGACAGCTCTGTAAAAGTCTTGACAATGTTCTAATTATTGGATTGATGCTTTGAAGAAGAGTTTATGGGGTAATTTGTTTCCATATGACTCTTCTGACATGAGTTTACAACTGCAAAAGGATGGCCAGGTGTTGACTCAAACAATAGAGAAACTATGTACATCATAAAGCTGGTTTTGTGCCAAGAAATCATTCAAAAGAACATCAAGACATTAAAGACTCTGAAAGTTTTTTATTGACATCTGACAATGACATTGAGAATAAAGAACTTTTTCCTGTTCTCTACCCGAGAAAAGTGCTTAGTAAAGTTATGATACACCAAAGATTCTTCCTTAGAGTCAATATTAGAATCAAATTTAATCTGCCATAGCAGGAACACCTTCAACATTGTTGCATCAGTTTCAGTAAGTCAGGGTTCCAGCTCTGGTTTCTTTACTGATGGTGATGTCTCGTTTTCAGAATCATTGTTATATGCATAAAGCATTTAGAAGGGCTGTCTGAAGAAAATATAACTATTGTGTAGCATATTGTTGGATCCTTAAAGTGCCAAATTGCTTGTATCTTTGCTTTTGGGCTGCAAGTTTTAATGGTGAAACAGCTATTAGCCCAAGTTACTGACTTTACATTGCTGAGCTATCTGAGCATTCAGCAGCTGGATTACCTTCTGATGCAGCTAAACCTAAAGGTTCACTCACACAGTGCATCAGGCCTGTATCAACTGTTAATGGGCATTCAGACAACCGGACAGAATAGATGTAGCAGAAAATGAAATCTCCAAATCCTGTGTAATATGAATGTCACAGCCACCAGCACTACTGATTTAATATATAGATCTGCTTCCATTGCACTGCACGACTGGCTGAAATAGGTGAAGCCACTGAAACCAATATGCTCTTAGAGAGTCAAAGGAGTAAATTTTTTACAATAAGTCTTCTGTTTTTTCATTCAGTATTTTTTGTTGAGTTGCATATATATATATATATATATATACATATATATATATATATAAGTAAACAACAAACCACTGTGCCTTTCCTGTTCCTTTCTTGAAAGAGTTGCTGCAATTGGTTGTTAGCAGCTTTGTACTGGACTTCATCCCAAATTGGTGAAGATTGCCAGAGCACAGTGGAATTTAGCTGGTCCTAAGCTCTTGGCATTCTGTTCTGCTTTCCTCATTTATCAAATATCGAAGTTAGATATGTGTATAAATGCCTGTAAGACTGGGGCTGAAGCTTGCTGTGATATGACTCCTTCTTAAAGCCTTATTTTAAATCCAGATTCATATTTTAATATCCTTTTCCTTACCCTGGGAAATGTGGTACTGTGTACTGTCAGTCCCTCACTTTAGTTGAAAGTAACTGTTTAAAATGCTCTACTACTTCAGAGGTCTTTGTAATGCATTCTCAACCATTTTCATTCCTGAAAAATTTTTTTCACTCCATAGCACTTGTTCTATCTTTGTCTGTATTTACTTAACACATTGGTCTCTTCCTATTTATGGGAATGTTCTATACAGTAGCCTTTAGAAACCTGACATTCATCAACTTCTCTGATCTTAAAAGCTCTATTCATGCAGTATTTACTCATTCAGGAAGGATTATGGCCGTTAGTTAAACATGGAAAACTAAAGTAGCTAAAATTTAGCACAGTTTAAAGCACTTGTATAGGTATATATAGGGCAATAAGATTTCTTTATTCATCCCATTCAATTTTATTTCTGCAACCCTACTCCGTCTTCCTGTGGTTTTATATAACCACAAAGTAAATTAAAACCAAGGAAACCTTCAGCAAGCACATGACTAAAAAAATGTATTTCTGTTTGAACATTGTAGACCGAAAACTTGTCATACCCAGTGGTTAAAGCAGTGAATACAGAAAACTCAGATGAATCCTAAGAGAATCCTCATGACATGGGATCAGGCAAAAAAACCCTACAAAGAATCCTTATTTTACTGTGTTAACAAAGGTCCTTTGAAGTCTTATTATTTCAAAGGCATTTTGAGTCTTATGAAGTGATTTGTAAGGGCAATGGACTTTTTTTTTCGTTTGCTTATAAAATCTAAAGTAATAGGTCCTGTCTCCTGATTCTATAATCTGCTTATTGCAATAGACTGACAAAATACTATATACAGAGGGAGCAGCTGAACATTGCAGAGTTCAAGTATTCCGAAGATGAAGCATGAAATCAGTTCCCTTTGTTGTAAAGGAGTTTTGTCATTAACTTCGGGGAGGCCAGGATTCACCCCAGGAGTGGAATGCAGCTTGGCATCACAGAAACATAGCACTGAGAGTCTGTTTTTAGGTCCTCATAGACTGAATGCTGTAGATAAAATAAATATAACATATTTTTCCTCTTGTAAAGACAGAGGAAAAATTTTTGTTTATAGCAAGAAATAATAATGCCTTCAGAGAGAGAAGGAGAACCTCTGTTTGCACAGGCAGCAAACTTTGAACATTCCCCTTTCTAGAACCCTATACCCCCTTGATCTTTAAGAGCAGAATTCTATTTATATTCCCTCTTTATAGCCTGGAAAACAACACCAAACCAAGTTTAATTACCAGTCGAGTACAATACTTATGATGCCAGGCTAAAGAATGAAAATTTCTGTATTATTTTTATGTCCTGCTTCCAAGAAGGCATAATGCAGCTGCATGTGGGGCAGATATATCATCTGTTGGAGAGATGGGACTTCTTCCTTTGATAGCTGCATTTTAGAAAATCTCCATCCTCTTCCTCTTTGGCCAAAGCCACCACTACTAAAAACAAACAAAAAATGGTTGTGGAAATCTCATTATTTTCAGTCTCATGAGATGATGGTTAGAATATTGACAAGAAGCAGGAGCTGTCACATCTGTATGAGTTCAGGTGATGAAACAGACCTCATCTCATCATCACTTTTTTTCACGTTTCCTGCTTGTGCTTTGTATTGCATTCACACTTGGTGCATCTTGGATTTCGGTTGCCAGAGATACATTTAGATAGATTAAACTTGCCTGCCGTTCATTAATATTTCATTTATATGGGGATTAGATTAGAATTCATTAACCAAATCCACTGTATTATTTTAATATTTATTAAAATGCCCTAAACCTCAGAAATAAATATTGTAAAATATTGTTAAATATGTAAATATTAATAAGTATCTTGGCCTGCATCAAAAGGAGTGTGACCAGCAGGTCAGAGGAGGTGATCCTGCCCCTCTACTCTGCTCTTGTGAGACCTCACTGGGATTATTGTGTGCAGTTCTGGTGCCTGGAAAGTTACTGAAGTGCTGGTACTCTGGCAGACTGAAATCTTAAGTTTAATAAATTTTTCCAGAGCAGTGTTTCCAGGCAGTCTTTTGATTGGTTTTGTTTGTTTTTCTTAACACCTAATTAATTGTCTTTTGTAGAGAGAAGTCTTCATTAAAGATCAAGCATTTCTCTGTAGCTAGTTTAATTTGAGTGTCACTGTGATATCCTTTGAAATGCTAACAAAGAATTATAGCAAAATGAAGGAAGATGAGAGTTAATGTGTGTAATATAGACATTATTACATTCCTAGTGGATGTTTTGTTCATATTTAATCCCTGATATGCCCATAAAATTAAAACATGCTAATTTAAAAGTAATACTTCATCTGTTCTTTGAGGAAGGAATTGTTTCCAGTTAGGGTGCCTGCCTTGAAATAACCTGTAAAAAACAATGATAAATGGTAGAAAATCAGGAGGTGGTGTAATTACTCCAATAAATTACTTCTGATTTTCATTTTATTTAGGCTCTTATACAGTCCATAGCTCTACAAAATCTGAAAGTCCTCCGGAACCAGTCTAATCAACAATATCTTCCATATATTTTGTCTTCTTGTCACCTTCCCAGAAAAAAAAAACCAACAAACCAAAGCTGCAGTACTCTATGATTCTTTACATCAGGTATTATTCCAGTGTGGAATACATGCTGGTATATTTTGATATTAAAGGAAAAAAGGCAAAAAACAACATTCACCCCTCCTGAGTTGTAAGGTGCACAAATACTGTTATTAGCAATGTATAGGTTCCAATTGTAACATAGGTTATATATGGGTGTCTTTTGTGTTTTATAGCAATAAATTGAACGCACTGAATAATTATGAGTACTGAAGAGTCTGACTCTGCATTGTGTTAACCCTTTTTTGTTGAGCTATAACTGAAGCTTAATTCCTTCTTCTTGATGTATTTGTTCTCATTTCCTTTTCCTGGGCATTTCTTATTTTAATGAGCTTTTAGTGTTCTTCTCTAGCTATCAGCGTGTGGCAGCCAAGCCACTCAGCAGACAGTGTATGGCATTTCCAGTTAATTTACTTGATTTGACACAGACACAACACTATGCTAGACTTCAGTGACTTCTTCAGAGAATTATTTTTAGAAGCGTCAGGGACATAATGTCAGATATCTAATGGGGAGTAGAAAAGTTGTTCACTGAAGAAGAAAAGTACATGACATTTTATCATTTCTGCTTTAATTAAGAGTGTAAAATATATCTTCTCTAAAATTTTCTGTCAGCAATTCTAGACTTTGAAATTATTTCATTATTCTTCTATATACTAAAATCTGTATTTTAATACTTTGCTTTTTATGCACTACTGAGTGAATATTACCCAAACAGTTCTGATTTTCCAGTAATTTCAAATTACTTTATGATACGAAATACAAATGCTACTTTCAAAGCAAGATTTTGGAACTGATTTGTGTGTACAAGACCAAGCAGAGCAATGCTTAAATTAAATTAAATTTTAAGACTTCTTATTTTCTCTCCGTCCTGTGCTTTGAATGAAAAGAATACATCCTCTGCATTTGTAAATCCTTATTTTGTTAAAAGTTAACAAAGTCTGTTCTTTTTTTTTCTCATTCCTGATTATTTATCTTTAAAAACCTCTAGTTAAATAAATAAATAAAAGAACACATTCAAATAACCTTGTGGATGTTTTCAAACTAACTGCAAGTTATTGCATTGTTTGTAACTAATCTGATAAATTTGGTATTAAGGAGTATGTGTGAAAAACTGTATTTAAAGCTTGCAGTTTGTAGGTACACGCCCCTACGATCCATGTATGTATAATCCTTCTGCTTATGCTGAACTGGCATGAGAGTAGTAGATGGCTTAAAACATGCACCTAAATTTGAAGGGTTGAGGTTAAGTTACTGCCAGAATAGTTCTTCAAATTAATGTATTCGGGAATTATATAGAAAATGTGTGTGTATATATGTATATATACATGCATATGTGTATATATGTATATATGCATGCATGCATATGCATAAGCCAGTGCAAAAATGTAATTAGAATTATAGAATGGTTAGGGTTGGAAAGGACCTTACAATCATCTAGTTCCAATGCCGCTGCCATGGGTAGAGATGCCTCATACTAGACCATGTTGCCCAAGGCTTTGTCCAGCCTGACCTTGAACACTGCCAGGGATGGAGCATTTAGTACTTCTTTGGGTGACCTGCTCCTGCACATATATACAAAAATATGCACTTGCGAATGCATTTTCCCTCTTTTCCCACTTTTAAATACCATAATGTTTGATTGCAGATATCTTTTTCATTTATAACAATAGCTAGTCAGTGTTATCTTTAAAGAAATCAATGAGTCAACTTCATTAAACAGGATATGGAAGTGTAATACATTCCATGCACTGAAAGAAGATTAATGAACTGCTAAGGAGCTCTCTTCTATTCTCCCTAGTGTATGTGTAGCTGCATCATCAGGGAATAGCAGTTCACATATTTTCAGATACAGTAAATAGCTCTCAGGCTTTTTAAATAAAGTTGTACTCTGCCTGGTATGCAGGCCAGGGCCTATACATTGAATAAATCATCAGAAGTGTATTCCAGTTCTTCTAAAGAGAGCACAATAGTGCTCTCTATTTTTTATTGATTGCATTTGCAGAGGAAAATAGAATCCATTCCTTGTCAAGGCATCTAAACCTCATGTTGCAGAGAAGAGAGAAAAAGAAAAAGTGGATGGTCTTCAATGGAATTAGCTAGAAAGAATGATGTTTCCTACTGTAATTTCTATTTTTTCATCTTGCCCATACAAAGTAAAAGGTAGTCATGGATGTACTTTGAAGCAGTAATCTTCAAAGACTTTTTTTAGTGGAATTGGAAATACGCTTATTGAAGAGTTGTCTCCAACCTGATTTTCTGCCAATTATCAGTCAAAAGCTCTTTCCTGTACAGAAGTTAACTCAGAAAGAAAGGCAAGTGTTTCTAGAACATACGGCTTCTCCACCGTGTGGCAATAATACTCTAAACATTTAATTTTAGTAAAATGCATTCAGTATTAAATGAGGTCAGTATGAATCCTTATCTCTCAAAGTCTGGTATTCTGACAGGTGTTATAGTCTCTACTATGACCTAGTGAAAATAGAGCTGCATTGTATTTTAGGTTCAAATTGAGAATCACGATGTTTTAGCAGGAGCCATTTGAAGAATAGTTTTGTTGCTGTTTATGATTTTGCTTTTTTTGGATAAGAAAGTTTCTAATCCATTGCTATAGACTTTAAAACAGAATCCAGAGATATTGGTTTGAAAATGCCTGTTGCCAGAGCTAAAAGCGAGAAGGGCACTGGATTTACAGCTTGCCTGTTGAAGTCCAGGGTGTATTCCTTAGCAAAAGCAAAAGAGTAAAATAAGTTGCGGAAAAACTCTACATGTCTGTTCCATGAACAAATTCTTGTCATAATAAGAAAGTGAATGAAAAGGAAGGGGGGATACATGTTGAACTTTACATGTGTGCTGTTCAAACTTATTTCTGAAATGAGATTCAGGCACTTAACTATGAATTTCTGGAGTGCAGGAAGATACGTTTTTCAGGACTTGAGAACAGGTATGCTACATACTCCTAGTAGTTTCGTCACAGATTGATATTTTTTACTTCTCTTAGGACTCTGTTCTTGTTGCTCATCTTGAATTCCACATTATTTATTTTTTAATTCCAGCTGCATGTGTTGGGTTGGTTTGTTCTGGTTTTGGTTTGGTTTTGTTGGGGTTTTTTTTTTCCCCTTGCTGCAAGTTCTTGGATTATTTTTTTTTCATGTGTTATATTTGTCTCTGGGAGAAAATTAAAGGAGAGGGATGGGGAAAGTGGGATGTAAATAAGATCATAAAACTCTGTGTCAAACTATAAAGCATCACTTCTCCACAAACATTACAAATAAGATCTAATAAGCTGTATCTCTTGCTTTATAGCCTATTCTCAACAAGTCTAATAAAATACTGAAATTAGCAGTTCCAGTGTCTCCACTCAGTGCTTTAGTACTTAGTTATTTTACTATATGCACATTGTCTCCTTGGTTATTCCTTTTTTGTATTTACATCTGGTTTTATATGCATATAGTTTTTATAGATATATAATCATAGACTCATAGAATAGTTAGGGTTGGAAAGGACCTTAAGATCATCTAGTTCCAATCCCCCCGCCATGGGCAGGGACACCTCCAACTAATCCATGTCACCCAAGGCTCAGTCCAAGCTGGCCTTGAACACCACCAGGGATGGAGCATTCACAACTTCCCTGGGCAACCCATTCCAGTGAATGACTGCATATTCAGAGGTGTGTGTAAACATATGTTCATGTCTACATATAACTGCATTTTTTGGTGTTGCTACACAGACACTCTTTGCAACAATACTTGAAAATACATAGTAAGTTGTTTAATATATGTTTAATTAGTATGTTGGTTTTTTTCTTTTTAAAGGTTATGATCTGAAGGAAATACTATATTTAGAAATATATAGTTGCATATGAATTCATGGGGTGCATAGTCTCCAATTTACAAAAGTACTTATGATTAACTTCAAAATAGTTTTTTCCTGATTAAGTGTTTCACTGAATAAGCGAATCAGATGTTTGACCAGGGTGGTAAAGTCTTGGGGGTAGAGACTGCAGCAATTTTAAGTCAGGCCACAAGGCCAAAGAAATGCATTGATTTATATTGTTGCGGGGCTTGGGAATACATAGGGGACCCTGAAACCTGTAAGCTTTGTCTCCCATACTCCTTAAGTAAGTGTCCTAAGCTCCAGCGCTCTAAATGTCAGCATAGGCTTCCACTGGGCCGAGAAAGGTGGGGAAATAGTAACATGAAATCTTTCTAAAATCAAGCTGAAAGGAAATTCTTGCTTGAGTAAATGACAGAGCTTCAAATGACTTTTTGGAGCCACGTCAGGAGATGATACCTAACACCTAGTCAAGTTTAGTAATCCTGTATATAATGCTTGATCACACAGTAAGTCAAACAGGAGTAACCATCTTAAAATGCTAATGAACTTCGTTTTGTGCCTTAGGGAATTATTCTTCTCTTTTAAGTAAACTTAACTATATTTATAATTATCTACTTGACAAAGAGACAGGTATATAGCACAAGCTTATTGCTTAAATGACAGGTTGGGGGTTGGAAATTTAATTTGATATTTCTATATAAAGTTATATCTTGAGAGAGCAATGTTATCTCCAAACTACTTTGAAAAACACAGACAAATCTTTCTGCAAAACACGCAGTGTAGCAATTTTCTCCTTAACCTTTAAAAACAAGCCTATAAAATTTACTGTTTTGATCTCATTTCTCTAGTACCTGTTAACAACCTCACTTTGGAAATGGCCTGTCAAATGTCGACTTTCAGCCTGCCGTTATTTTTATTGTTTCTTTTTTTCACTGTAGCAGCAGGCTAGAATGTAGACATACGTACCAAATTTTGTACTGGGATGCCACTTAGGTGCCTTAAACGTGAACTGTTTTTATTTCACCTTGACTTGCTTATTTGCAAGTGAAGTTGAATTTTCTTCCCTGTGTGCAATACCATAGTGTAAGAAGAATCTATATTACAGTGTTAGCTTTCATAGGATTTATACCTACATCTTTAGCTGTTTTCAAACATTGTTGCCCTCTGATTCCCTTGGCTTGCTGATCTAGGCGTTTCGGCTTTACAAACATCTAGGAACATAGTAGGAATTAATGAGATATTTGCAGCCAATTAGGTGAAAAGCATGATTTGCCATGAGTTACATAAGGTATTCTGTGTCAGAATGCAAGTTCATTAACTACTGACTATAGTCAATTGACTATTACTGTAGCAGTTTTCATCATGATATATTTTTTTTCAAAATGCGTAGAGCATGTTAATATATGTTTGCTTGATTGATTACATAATATATTTGATTGATTAAAACTTAGGTAGGGGACAACTTTTTGAATGTAAGTTTCTGTATAACTGGCCGCACAGCGTTTAGCTGAAATGTGAATTTGCTTATATTTCAAGTGCGTTGTGGAACTGACCCAACTTATAAATATTAATGTTCACATTGCTAATTGTTCTATAAGTAATCACATATATGAACATTAAGATCTTGTTAGTGTGCTATAATGAGTACTGTTGTGCATGCAGTCACATGTTAATATTACAATTCAAATAAATTGTTATTGTCTTTTCCCATATAATCCTCTTATAGCATCCGTTTGGAAAGGGACACCCTTGTTACCTTTATAAGAAGTACATACCAACTTTTAGTGATGTCATTCTAGTTGTTCTTATTGCAGTGTTGTAATTCGTAAACACCAATGCTGTATGCTTACTTTTAATTTTCTGTAAGTGGGAAATGCAACTAGAGTGGCATCTCAGAAACAAAGTATTTGTAGAATATACTGGCTTTGCAAATAAGCCAACAGTTATTGCATACAGATAATGCAACAGGAAGAAGAGTACATGAGGAACTTAAACAAAATTCCCAAGGAAAAGGAGTACAATTCTTTAAATTTCATTTATGGCTTAGTTAAATAAAATATTTTTACTTTCTGTAATAATTCAGTTTGTTTTTTCATAGTCATTGCAGCTTCTGTTAGGATATAACTTTGTAACACCAAGTGTGTTTTGTCTTTGACAGCAACGATAGTGTTAAATGAACTCAACTGGACTGCAGCATTGGATGATGTATTCAAGCGGAACAGAGAAGAAGACCCCACTTTATTATGGCAGGTTTTTGGTAGTGCAACTGGCCTCGCTAGGTATTACCCAGGTAACTGAAGTCTCCTAAAAAACTGTCCTATGCCACGTGTTGCCTTAGAAATACTCTGAATTATTTTCAAGCAATAACATTAACTAAAAATTATTTTATTACATAGCTACAGCTTCTGTGTATTAGAAGTAATTAAAGAACTGTGAAATTATTCTGGCATAAAGCTAGTATGAGGGAGAAGAAACTGAGGAGAAATATGTAAGTACTGTTTCTTACAATAAGAGGAACAGAAGAGTATGTTCTTTGAAAAGCTGAAAAGTTTCATTTTATTTTCGTATTGTTTTATTTGGGTTGTATAAACAGTTAAATATTTGCCAGTGAGATTTTTTTACCTGTCTAGTTTTAAAAGTAATGACTCAGTGAGTAGACAGATAATGTTATGGTAAAGTCAGTGTAAATATGATTGCACTATGCTATATTTATGTCCTGCCAAATCCGCGATCTCTGTTGTCTTTGCTATTAGAGCTAAGGTCAATAAACACAACTTGATTATTTCAACCAGCTTTTGTTCCAACTATTGAAGAATCTCATTATTGGATCACACTAATTAATTTAAATAGATGCATATTGTATTGAATTTATGTCATCAGTAGCCTTAATTTGATATTTGATGTGTATTAGCTAAAGGAAAGGCATGGTTTATGGCAAGGTATACTGCCCGTCCTGCTGTTGTTCTTGTTAAGTGTTGCTGTTATCAGCGACAGAATGATGTGTCCACTATGCACAAGACAATTGCGTGCAGTGTTGTTTCTTGCCTACAGCTGGCAAAGGAAGAACTTTGAGATCTTTTCTCTTCTGTTTATACAAGACTCTTTGTGTTTCTGAGGGTGAAGAGGATTATTCTGAAGCTGTTACTGTATCATTAGCACAATTGCTAGCACAGGCAGAGAAACTGCCTTAGGCTATTTTTTAAGAAGAATATTTAACAGCACTCAAATCCTGTTTGTTTTGTCCTGCTAGATGTTCATGAAATACAGTGAGATTTTGCAGAAAAACATATTCTTGAAAATGCTAATTTCACATCTATTTTATTTCCAAGTGCTCTGGTTCAATGCTTTTCGGATGTATTAGTGCTGCGTTTGGGGTTACCATTTGTCACTGCATCTTATATAGTGATGTTTTGCAAATGCTGAAATAATAAGTGTTTCTTTAATGCATCTCTGCGCCAGTCTTCAGGATATTCATTTTCTATTGTGGGATTATCTCATATATTGACAAATATATTCTTATATCTTGCTAACCTGTCAATTGTTAACACAACACAAGAGCCTTTCTATGTACTCTTCTTTAGAGCACTCCTATAAAATGGGAGAGGCTTGTTTTCTCTGTTTTGCAGGTGAATATGTTGTTTGTGTGTACTACTTTCAAACACAAATTTAAATCTAGAACCCCACACCTATTTCTTATTCCATAGCTAAATGCCTAAGTCGTTATGAACTGTCTGGTCCTGTCATTAATTAACTTCAGAAATGCCCGGGTAATTACCTATTCCTTAAGTTCTGCATACACAGAGAGCAACCTGGGACATTCTGACAGTCCCCAAGTTCTATCTGTATTATTCTATACATCTTCTTCCCATTTCCATTTATAACTCAGATCTGTAAGTGCTTTGGGTTTCAGATTTTTAGAATAGGTCTTTGCGCAAGATTGTCCATCTTCCTCTTTTTGTTATACCTTTGTCTCAGTTTGCTGACAAACACAAACATTCTGAAAATGAAAATCAAGTTTCATATACTGAAATGAAACAGTTTTCTAATTAACTTTTACATTTAACTTTTAGCATTTGCTTTTTGAAAATGATATTACAAATTGGTAAACAGTGCTTCATTATATTTGCCTTAGGTAAACCTGCTTCAAAGTGATAAATTTCTCCATAGGGATGATATTTGTGAAAGAATTTGGAAGTATCAAAACGTAGAAAGTCTGTTCATTATTACCTGAAATATATCCACTCTCTTTCCTCCCTTAAAAACACTCGATCTTTGGTTACCTCTAAGATATAGAGGGTGTCTTCAATCACAGGTTTCTTGAACTAATGCTTTTATGTGATAGTATCCCGCTGCCTGAAGTCATGGGCTAGGCAGTACATCACTTCTGTCCCAAGTAGGCTCTTGGGCTGTCCTCGTCACTGTAGTAACCATCAGGATGAAGGAATCTTTCTGTGTGTGACCCCATGGGTGGAAAGGATGTGTGAAATATAGGATTATTTTTCTATTACATATATCCTATTTTTGCCTACATATACTCTATTTTTGTACTGTTGTGCACTTCTCTAGGATCACGTATATGATTTAATATAGTTTTCAGCTGTGCTTTTTCTGCCTCTTTGGTACATATGTTGATATTTGCAATGATGGCAGAACCAGGCATATAAGGGAACTATATAGCAACTTCCTATGTTTATCATACAAGGTGCCTCTGTCAAAACATTAGAGCCTGCAGTGAGAAGTGTTTCTCTTTTAATAAATTAAGCCATTACTTCATTTTTTTTTATTAACTATTTTTCCCTAAAATATAGTCAGTTCAGCTCTCACTGTCAAATATCAAGAAATGGCAGAGAAGAGCCAAAGATGTAGGATACCTCCATGGGCCTCAAACCTATATTTTCATCTCTTTCAGTTAGATTTTTATTCAGCTCAATTTAAAGAGTCAGTATGAGTTTTCTCATACTAAACTTTTTCTTCTTTTGATTATTTAAGAAAGCGTGTCTTCCCTAGAGTAATTTTAAAGATTAGTGAGGTCACTTATTATCAACATTTTCATTAGTTTCACTGACAGCGTATTTGTGAAGAGAAATGCTCAGCTCTATTACCGTGTTGGCAACTATCCATTTTGATATGAAGATGTCAAGAGCAATTTTGAGATTTCTGTTAGCTATTCTGTGAGCTCTGAATAAATCAAAAGTAAACAGTAGTTTAATAAAAGAGCTCAGAAGAATAAACAAATAAATTGAATAGAGAAGGATGTAATATATACTCATTCTTGCATTTAAAATTATATATCCCAAGTCTTTCTTTCAAGAGATGGCTTCAGTATTGTGAGAATGCATTGTCCTTTTTGCATACATTTATATAGTTGTAGAAGAATGGAGGCAGGAATCTCTATCTCCAGGTGATGAAGATACCTGATTAAATTTCTTAATTCAAAAGAGCACTATACAGGAGGTGAAAGCAAGGACAGATAACCTGGAAGGAATATAGAAACACCATCCAAGCATGCAGAAACTTGGTTAGAAAAGCCATAGCTCATTTGGAGTTAAATCTGGTGAAGGATATGAAGGACAAGAAGAGCTTCTACAGGGACATCAGAAGCAAAAGAAAGAAAAATATAGACAAGTCTGAGTATTCATTACCTTCTTTACCTCAGTCCTTATTGTAAGACCACCCCTCAGTAATCATCGGCTTCTGAATCAGAGGGAAATTCTGCAGCAAGGATGACTTCTACTCAGTGAAGAAGATTTAAACGAAGTGGACATGCACAAGTTCTTGTGATGTGATGAGATGCATCCAGAAGTATTGAGAGGATTGGTGGATGTCATTGCAAGACCATCCTTGATTATCAGTGAAAGGTCATAGAAACGAGGAGACGTTCCTGAAGTTCCATCTTTCCTGAGAAAATAAGTGTCACTTCTGTCTTTAAGAAGGGCAAGAAGGAGGATCTGGGGACCTACGAGGTGTCAAACTTATGTTAGTCCCTGGAAAAATGATGGAGCAAGTCTTCCTGGAGGCTAATTTTGAAACATAGTAAGGGCAAAAAAGGTAATTGGGAGTGGTCAGCATGGGTGAAAGGAGAAATCATGGCTGATCAACCTGATAATTATCTACGATGAGATGGGAGACTTCGTAGATGAAGGAAAAGCAGCGATTTTATTTGTCTTGACTTTGAGAAAAAAAATTTGATGCAGTTTTCCTTAACATCCTTGTTTAAGCTTTTGTTGCTAAACTTAATTTCCACATCAAAAAGACACAATGTGGTGAACGAGATCAGTTTCAGTAAAATTAAATTCAAGTTGCACTGAAATCTGGGTATTAAAAAAAGTTTGAAAATATGAACAGTTTTAAATATCCATGTGCCAGCATGTAACTGAAATTTCAGTTTCTTTGTTTATATTGACAAGCCTGACCAGAAAAGCCAGACCCGGACATAAAGGCATGTAGTAAGCATCACATTCTGTTAGACATGATACTGTTTGGTGTACTGTCCTGTCTGACTTGAAGCCACAGGGAGCTTGATTTCATTATCCTGCACTACTGCCCAGTTCATGCTCAGAGATTGTCTTGAGTCATCTCAGAAAACAAGGAATCGCAATTTACATAATACTATTTTAGGAATTAGTTACAGCTTCTTTTCATCTTTTCAGAAGGAAATCAGCCAGCTTTTCTGAACATCTTCTACATATGACCCTTCCTGTTTCTTTATGTTCAGCTTGCAAACAGAATTTTATCTGAATCCATCTGCAGAAGGCAAGATAGGGCTGGACATATAATTATTTTATTTCCTTTTTAGTTTCTGTCTGAGGGCTCTGTTGTATTGAGTACACGTTTTCAATTCTAGTTTCTTTTCAAAATCCACCACGTTTAAAAATATTTGTAGAAGTTTCCAGCCTTTGTTCTGCAAGGGAACAGTTTTTCGTCATTTATGTGTAACTCAAAACTAAGACTCACAGGATCACAGAATGATTGAGGTTGGAAGGGATCTCTGAAAATCACCTGGACCAACCCTCCTGCTCAAGCAGGGCCACAGAGAATCTGTAACATAGGACACATTTTGGGGGTTAATTTTTTTTTTTTTTTTTTTTTTTTTAATGTTTCCAAGAAGATATTTTTTGGAGGCAGGAGTTTGAAAAATTAAATAATTAAATTTTCTTCTTTTTAATGTTGAGTCTGTTCCCCGTGGGCTTGCAAATTTAGAGATTCGTTGACTCCATGTAGACAAAAAGGTACATTAATACAGGTCAGAATACGGGTTTAATTTATAATTAACTTCAGATCAATGGACAAATCTGTTACACAAAAATAAATTAACCTAATTAAAGTAGTTTAATATAATTTGACAGATATTAAGTTACTTATATTTTGTGAAGAGTCTATGCAGCAAATTTAGGACTAGTTTTTAGAAAGCAGCTATCTCAAAGAACAATTTCATATCAAATATTTGGCAGACTACTTGGAAGCGTAGGTGCAAACTAGCTTGTCTTTTAGTCTCTGAATCCTTAATTACTGAGGTAATGAGGTTTATAATTGTTAATCAGTGTTTCATTAAAATACTGCAATCAGAAGTGTAGTATTTTTACTGTTGTTATTACTAATTAGATTTTAAAAACACTTGGTATTTATGTGCCTTTTGCCAGATACTACTTTCCTCTTTTTATTTTTTGTTGGTTTGTTCATTTTTTATAAGGCAAAGATCTTCAGTAAAGGATGCATTTTGTTTTGGACTGCAGACAGCAAACACATATTTGCAATTAAATATAATACAGGAGGCTTTCTAGTTATAGTAGTAAATACACTTAAGAAAGTTTGGGTGCAAAGGATTTTTCAAATGAAATCACAGTCTTAATTTAAATGAATACTTAAAAAAAAAACTTGTTTGATCAGCAACACCATCTCAGCTCTCTCAAGGAAATTCTCTAAATAGCATTAGCCAAATGTAATACTAGAAAGAGTAGTACTGATATGTATAGTTTCAGATTCCATTTAGTGGGTTATATATAGCAATACCAGCAGCATGATGATGCATGAATAGGTTCAGCATCTTTCATGAAGAAATATTGAACTTGTATTCAGTGTGACAGTGACCTGCAGTGAGCTCAAGGTGGGAATGTGCCATACTTGGTCACAATCTGAAAACTTAAGGCAATTAATAACAAAAATGAAACTGAAAAAGAAATACTGTCCTGTCCCCAAATGTTTCAAATCTTCCCACTTCCATCTGGAGTTTTAACCAAGGCCCTATGGTAAATTAAATTTTAAGCTTGATTTCCCAGTACAATATGTCTGGCAAGTTCTACTCTCCCAATGTGCTGTATAGCTCTGTTTCTGTATAGCTCTGACTTCCCTCTATTGTTTTGGTTTTTATATTTTATTATTTTTTTTTATTTTTTTATCTTATTTTTATCTTATTTTTTATAGAGAAAAAGCAGTCTCCAGCCTATAGCTCTAGAGCCCTTACTACATAACCTAGACACAGATATTTGTCATCTTTTTTGACCTTAGCCATGTCAGAGAAAAAGGATAGGGAAAGAAAGGAAAGGGATAGAGCATGGCTGTGTTTTGGCTATGCCTAGGGTCATATAACTATGAGAGAGCCAGTAAAATGTGCTACAATATCCGCTTCTTATGTGAACATTAGGAACTTCATACTCGTGAAGAGACATAGTATTTCCTAAGGAGACTAACTCTTTGCCGGACTTCCAGGTGAAGTATAGAATTTAAGTTGCAAACTATCTGTGAAGTTAAAGTTCTTAGCTAAATGAGTAGATACTGAACAAAATTACAGTCCCTACATAATCTTAATTCTTACTTCAAAAACATCTTAATATTTTAATCATTCATGCAATTGGCTTCTTAAGCTCATCTGCTCCCTCATTTTTATGATATATCTGTACTAGTAAACAGAACAAGTCAGAGTTTTGTTATTATATGAATCCTTTAGACGGCCCCATGGTGTGACTGAAGGGACAGCAATGCTGGCAGCCTTTCCTAATGGACAGCTTTTTCTGGCTTAATGACATCCCCAAAGCACCTTCTGGTTTAAAAGTAACAGAAATCTCACTGTCCTCTTTTTTGTAGATGAAACAAACAGGTATATAGAGAGATAAAATTACAATTTTAATGATTCTCTGAAGGCTAGGGATTCAAGCCAGGAATATGTGTAATACCAAGATCTAGTGTGCTATTATATTAATTACCTCATACTTTAATTTATAGCATTTTTTAATCATCCGGTGTGTTAATCTCAGGGCCTTTGTAATATGTGTGCTGAAGAATACAGCACTAAGAACTGTTTTATTCTTTTTGGGTTTTTTTACTGTAGATTTACCTTGTATTTAGCTTTACTTTATCTATGTAAGTATAATATGATGGGAACTTTAGTTAATTAGAAAAATGCCTTTAAACATCGCTCATGCCAATATTTTACTAGGATTTTCCTATGTAATTTGGATTTACAAGGTGTTAGACAAATTAATAGATAAAGAAAAGATAATGCTGCAGTACCCATTATGAAGAAAAATAATTTTGTCCATAAAGTCTTAAAATTCTTGGATCAAAAATATGGATAGAAAAAAGCTAGTATTATCTGTTTATGAGTAAAGAATCTGGAACTTCTTTCCAGATGTCAGTGAAGCAGGTCTCACTTAGCTACAGGAGCGTTCCCTTCTTATAGAAATTAATAATGGAGGAGCTTTAAAAATCAATTTCTAATAAAATAAAAAGATATCTTTCTAAATGAAGGACTTGCTGTGCACAGCTGCTCTTGTGTTAACCAGTAATAGCAAGCAATAGTGTTGCAGCCATGTTATTGAACTCTCCAAAGAAAGTCATTACTGAAGCAGATACAAGGAGACTAGAAAGCCTAAAAAATCCATACAAAATGAATCAAAAGCCTTGAAAAACTGAGAACTTCACTTTTGTGTGTGCAAAAGGTTTCATACTTAATAGCTGTTAGTTCCTTTTAACAGCTCAGCATTTAAAGGAGCCTTTAAAGAACAAAACAAAATCCAAAACACTTTTTCAGTAATGCAGCTTCAAATTCATCAATTAGTGCAATTAGTGCGTAAGTTGGATAGTTCTGCTTTTTACACTGAAAAAAGTCTCTTTGAGTGTTGTTTACTTCCTTTATTTGAAACAAATTAAAATCTTCAGAATTTGTTCTAACGGAAGAAAGACAACAAAACCCCAACAAAACATCTTGTTACTTCTGTTCCTCTCCTTCTCAAGCTCTGATACTCCAGCCCCCTTGGTGGGGAATGGCAGCTAGTCCAGGTAAAACCAAAAAAAAAGCAGCCCATACTTTGAGGATGAAATTCAGTTTTTGCATGTGGAAGCAGAAATATTTGCCTCTTGGCTAAACACAGAGCCATTTGGTAGGTTAATTTTACATTGCAGACAGTATGGATTTCACGTTCAAAGAGATTCTTGAAAAAGCTCGGATAATTATCCTCTCGGTTTTGTATGGTGATGTTGCTATTTAAAGACACAGAGGACATTGCACAGTGCTATGTTAGGTAGATTTTACCTGAAGATCATTTGATGTCTTGCAATTAAGGCCATTATCTGGGTAAAATAGTTAAGAAGTGCTGCATTCAGTCTAGACTGAACACCTTTGTGGTAGCATGGAGCTGGTCAGGAGCATTCTCTGTCTTGGGTGGACACTACTAATCAGTTATTAGAATCACAGAATAGTTAGATTTGGAAAGAACCTGAAGATCATCAAGTTCCAACCCCTCTTCTATAGACTGGGCCACCTCACACTAAACCATGTCACTCACCCAAGGCTCTGTCCAACCTGGCCTTGAACACTGCCGAGGATGGAGCATTCACAGCTTCCTTGATCAGTCCAAGATATCATTATGATACAGATATCCTAAGTGCACTGGTATAAAACACTTTACAACAATTAATGTTAAAGTTTCCCAAAGTCATGGTTGTTTATTATTTTTAGCTCCCTTTTCTCACCACTTTTTACTTTTTACTGAAAAATAACTAAGTAATTCTGCAAAGGTGCTGTTGCTGCACCAAAATTTACATGGCTTCTTTATGAGTATTAAGCAGAGGAATGCCACATTTCCCAGCTAGAATTGGCTACTGTATACTGGAAAACAGCTTTGTTCACATAAAATCTCTAAAATATGAGAATTATGAAATGAAACTGAAGGCAAAGTGTAAGCTTTGAACTTTTGCTATACCTGAGGAAGACTACTGAATCTGACACAAGGAGTTGAATAGTCTGGGTTTAAATGTTTTGAATATCTACATGAATGAGTATTGAGAGATAGCAAGGTGAAATTCAGCTTTAGGAAATATTTGTTTGCCTTGCCCACTGAATGTTGTATTGAGGTTGACTACCCAGTAACTCTGAGATGGAAAGGTAATAAAGTTTGAGGCAGAATAGATGATGCTGTCTGGGATTTGCTAATTGGCATTTGTTACTTGTTTTACTGTAATCTTTTAGCTTCTTTCCTCAAATGTGTTACAGGGGTGTAAAACTGTTAATAATTCATCTGTGCCTCTCTATTCCTTGAACATGCATATCTAACCAGTAGAGAAGGGCAGCTGTAACCAAGGTCTCATTTGGCAGGACTTTTTCAGGAAGGCCTTCCTCATGATACTGACCTCTGCCTCTGGAATCATCTCATGAATTAAAAACAGGCAGATGTAACTAAGGGCTCCCTTTCCCAAGAAATACTTTCATTTACACCTTACCCTGTGACAATCTCTGTCCTTCATGAACTGTTTTTGCATGTAATCAACCACACTGAGGATTTCCACTCTACATGTGCAGAGAAAACAGAATAGCATGCCTTGCTCTTGCTTGAAATATGGGTAGGTCTGTATCTCCATAGTGCAAACAGCAGAAGTGGAAGGGATATAACATCCAATGAATAGTTTACAAAATATCAAATCTAACCACATGCCAAACATGAAAGTCATAAAAGGCAAACATGACTGAAGTTTAATGTATGCAACAGAGAACTGTGCAGTGTTGACATAGTTCAAAGATTGGAGTATGCAACAATGCAGAATGGTGAGGCTGACTTCTTCAAGATGTTTGGTACATCAGGTTCCAAGGCATCTAATTAAAATGAATGTTTTAAACAAGAGGTTATACAAATAAAACTGACAATCTCAAAATCTTTAATCTTTAGGATTTTTTTAGGAAAATGAGTAATAATCTTTTTGTGTATTTCATTTTACTTCCATTTTAGACCATATAATGGCTTTTGTCAGGAAGATGTAAACCAGTTTCCCTATTTTATAGTGTTTTGTACATGGATCAAGGTCACACATGTTTTTTTCAATAGGCCTCTGTCCTTTCTATTTCCTATATAATTATAAATGCATAATTACTTATTTTTGCATTGAGAAAATGTCTAATCTTCTAAAAAAAAATCACATTTAGAAAGATAAAATCATGGCAAATTAAAATTAGATCATTAGAGATCAAATGTCTGAAGGGAATTTCAGTTTCCTATTAATAGAAATTGCAATTGCATCCTTAAATATTGCAAATGTTAACAAAACCAGGGAATAGATTTGAGATAATTCAAACTCATCTAAAATTGAAAGTGATATTCCAGAGAGATTTTAGGATGAATGAGTAATTTAGTCATGTTAATTCCTGAGGGTGAAGGGCAATTCATCACTTCTTTGGTGTGAATAAATTTTTAGATACTTATTTATGTTTAGCCATGCAGAAACTTACTACTAGATTATGTAAACTTTTGTAGAAAACATTGTAAAGATCAATAGAAGTAGTTTTCTCAGTAAGCAGTATATTTCATAATTAGTGTGTGTATGATTCAGCAGCCATTAATATCTTATGAAAAATTCTGCAATCACATCATAAATCCAGAAAAATTTCCTCACATGGAAAATTAAGCACGTAAGTGCTTGATATATTTGTCTCAACAGAAGGTAATATATTAATTAGGGAAAAGAAACTTGCCGACATGTGGCAGAGAAAATACTATTTCAACAGTATGGTAAGGAATTATGTTTTTAAAGACCTTCTCCAGATCACTCTGAAGCTATTTACAGTCTTCCAAGTCTGTACATCCTGGAAGGCCCAAGCTAGTGTGTTACTGTTCACAGTAATCTCCCCAAGGGTTAGATAGGTTGTAAGTAGTGTTCTGAGTGGGTTATTTATAGAGTTTTTGTGTATAACTGCCAATTGTAGTAGTTCTTAGTCGAGTTCCAGTGAATGTGTTTCCTTCAGTTATGCTTTTTAGCTTACTAATATACAGTGTTAGCCTCACCTCTGTGCCTGGCAAAATCTTGGAGCAGATTCTCCTGGAAGGCATGCTGAGGCACATGAAAAACAACAA